>AYEL01085311.1:0-27226 GCA_000484575.1 Olivierus martensii | reverse complement strand
AATCATCCATATTAAAATGCATTATGAAAACTCCGCTTATAGTAATCAGAATTTCGGTTATTGTCATCAGAATCGATACACCGCTATAAAATACCGCATTTAAAATTTTAAAAATATCGCAGATAACAAACAATATCTACAGCTTCTACAGTGCTACATTCTTAACTTGTCGTCGACTATAGTAGTTTAAGGCATTACTAAAAGTGGAGAATGCTTTGATACCCTAGCAAGAAGTTTCCTAGCCTGTCAGAATCAAAATTAAAAGATATTTTTGTTATCCTATATATTAAAAGACTGCTATCAGATGAAAATTTCTGTCTATGATGATTGAAATAGAAGTCTTGAAATTCCTTCAAAAGTGTGGTTACTAAGTTCCTTGGGAATAATAAGAATCCTGAATATGCACTTATTGAAAATATGCTGGAAAAATTCAAAGCTTTAGAATACTCTGAGTGTTAAAATTTATTTCTTGAATGCACACTTGGACTTTTTTCCAGAATAACTAAGTGCTATGAAGAAGAAGAACATTTCCTATTAAGACATTAAGGAGATGGAAAACAGATACCAAGGCCAGTGGAACAGTAATATGATGGGAGATTATTTCTGGATGCTGCATTGTGAAAATCCAAAAGCAGCACATGAAAAGCAAAAAATGCAGCTTCACTGTCAAAAAAAAAAAAAAAAAAAAAAAAAAAAAAAGACCTCCGAAAAGACCATATGAAGAATATAAAAAAAAAAAAAAAAAAAAAACAGAGAGAGAGAGACTATTAAGACTATTGACTAAGGATAAGATGTAAAAAACCAAATTTTATAGTTTTTGTAAATATATTCAAATTGACCACAAAATACATTTTGTATAGTGATTTTTCATTACTAATTTCATTCAGTCAAATATTACAAAGCAAGTTGTGAAAAAACTGTGTATGATGGAGCAAATCTGAGATTGTTTTTGCATTTAGAACCATAAATCTCTATAAAACCAGATTAACATTTTAAAGTTTTTATCAGTTTATAGATATGTTTTGTCTGATTTCAGATTTATAAGATTTTCATTGACAAAATAAAGTTATAAAATAAATTATTTCTATTTTAATTTATATATGTCTGTTTTCATATTTGTGAACGTAAGTTTTAACTTTACAACTTAAATTCTGTAATTGATCAGTGAATTTCACAAAAGTTTGAGTCCCTGAGCGATAGTGTGATATATAGAAAAAATTCTTTTTTATCTGGTTCTTGTTTTTTTTGTTTTTTTATGTTTATTAAGCTAATTTATAGTGACAACAAATATATATATATATATTTATTTTATAATGAATATAACAGATCTACAATAACATTTTATTATTATAGGTTGTAGAGTTACAGATGAAATACTTCATTTGGTACCAAATAAGGAAAACTTCAAATTGGCTTTAAGAGCAATCAAACTTTGGGCAAAAAGTAAACATTGGTTTTTATGTTTTTGTGTCTGTCTGTACATATTATAAATTGTTTGAATTTTGATAAAGATTTGCTTATTTTGCAGAACATGGTGTGTATTCAAATGCTCTTGGATATTTGGGAGGTGTATCGTGGGCTATGCTTGTTGCTAGAACGTGTCAACTGTATCCCAATGCAGTAGCTGCTACATTGGTGAATAAGTTCTTTCTTGTTTTTTCCCAATGGTAAGAATATATATAAATGAATTTAATAATAATTTATATAAAGTTTAATACAGTCAATTCTCGCTATTCGTAGTAGTTATGTTCTCTCAATTCTTCGCGAATACTGAATTAGCAAATAGTGAACCATTGTGCATATGAGAAATATAGAGTTTGGTTCCTGCAAACCGTTCTTCCCAATATTTTCATACTTGGTTTGTGTTTTTTTCTATTTACAGATACCTTATTTAATATGTATGACATTATTTACAAATAATTAGAGTATATGCAGTGTATATTACTATATACAGTATTATAATTACAGTAAACTTTATTTAATTTTTAAAACATTAATTATGTAGTAAATAAAATCTTATTTTTGATTGATAGTTTTTTGATGTTGCAAGATGTTTGATGTGACATCTGACACACTGTCTTTCTGAACTGCATTGAAAAACTGCGTCAGCCTTGTCTGCGTCGCTTTTTGTCTCAGATCTTCTAAAATTACTCTCAATAGATTATATACTAAAAATAATATCGGAAAATTGAGTAAGGGCACTCTAAATTTTTTTAGGTGGGTCACTTTAGCATACAGAATTTAAATTTAATTAGTTAGTTATGTTACTTGTTTATATAATTTAATATTTTTGTGGTAATTAAAAAAAATCATATACTTACTGAATCACAGGCTGCATAAATTGTTGTCATGAACCATGGTGACCCATGGGCTGTAGTTTTCCTATGATTGGTATGGAAATTATATCTGATACAATCCAAATTAATCCCTAGTGTAATAATTTAGAATTAAATCTGTAAATTTTAATAATTATTTTAAATCAAGGCTATAGTGCCACCATCTGTTGAATTAATCAGTAACTGAACAGATGATGGCACTATAGTCTTGAGATACTCTCCTAGTAAGTTTTAATTAAAACAGGGATATCCCAACTTTTTGGGTTTATTGGAAGAAGAAGAATTGTGTTGGGCCACATTATATGAGATCAGAGAAAACATGATTTTTTTTGTTTGAAATCATAGCCATCCAACAAAAATACTTGTTATGTTTTGTTAGTGGCAAGCCTCATGAATAAAATAAGGCTATGAATAAAGAAATTAAATATTTTTAAAAATTATTGACAAAAACAAAATGTTATGCAAATTTTCATTAATTAAGTTACATTATATAATTAGTTGAAAAGTAAACATAATTTTATTAAAATATTGTCATTTTTTAAATAAAATATATTTATTTCATGTTTTATTTAAAATTTCAAAAATAAATTTATCTCATTCCAAAACTGAAATAAGATTCAATGAAAAATAATCCAAATTCTACTAATACAGGCCATTCAAATTTTCTATCTTTAAAATGTAATTAAAAAACAAATTTCGGCAATCAGAAAATTCAGACCCATCATCAGAAGCACACATTTGCACCCAATAAATGCAAAAAAAATGATCTGCAGTAGCTGCACTGAGTAAATCAGGATTGAATTTTTTTTGTTTTTTATCATTTTTTATTCCAATTCAATGCTGCATATATATATCAATAGATCTCAACAGTTAAATTGGAGAGTGTGCTTTCTGTTGTTGAAAACATAGATAAAACCAATCCTTGGATAAAACAAATTGATTAACCAAGTATTCTCTGTGTCCTTGGCAGCAAAAGGCACTTGAAATATACCCGAAACAGTATTAAAAAATATGTATTATGTAATGCTTAAAAGTGCCGGGCCAAAATAAAGCATGTTTTCTCTATTTCTTAATATTAAAAACATTAGTAAATTATTTATTTATATTAGTTTAAAATTATTTGTTGGGCCACATTCAAAGCCATCCTGGGCCCACTGGTTGGATAGTCCTGAATTAGAGTATATATTTGATACAACCAATGAAGAGAGTAAATTTAAAAAAAAAATTATAAAGAAAACTCAATTATTTGTATCATTGAATTGGTAATAAATATCTGAATAATGGAATATTTTTACCAAAACAATTTGAGGAACTAGCATTCAAGAAAATTTTATTAATATATGAATTAAAGATTATAAATTATTATGTAAAACCAGAGCTGCCAAGAGAAATTTTCGGGCCTGTGACAAGTCTGTGGTATGCTGTACGGGCCCCACTTAAAAAAGTGTATCCTTTGGTTTAATAAAAAAAAAAAGCCATATAAAATATGTAATTCATAGATAAATAAATAATAGGTAAAAAAATAATAATTAGGTACATATTTTAATGTTTTATTAAAATAGGTATATAATTATTAGCTTTTTAGCGATCTCCTCTGACTTTGCCTTCAACACTGAGTGGCTGATATTCACTATGCATTTATTTAAAAAAAAGTGAACAATAAATTCAAAATTCAATGTGTTTCACACCATGTTAAATATAAAATAGTTTATTTTGGCATGACTTGGGTGCTCTGGCGGAGGCCTGCGAACTATCGGACACATTGTGTGACACATCAGGACCCAAAGGGCAAGCCCTTTTCGATGCCAGGCACGTGACCAAAGTCTTGGATGTCACCCCCCTCTTGGCGGCACTCTGTAAAACAAAATGCAATCATTAATTTTAACAAATTATAGTGGATAATTGATTAAAATAGTTTCTTCATAAAAGTGAAAATTTTGTTTGAAAATAAAAAAAAATGCTATATGTTTATTCAGTTCATTAAATTAAAAATTTGTAAACAAAATTGTAAATCAAGGGATACTTGTATTGCAACCCATATCTTTTGATTTAATATTTTCTTATTAATTTCAAAATAATTTTACAAAATTTTTTATATAAAATTATTTCGAAATATACTGTATACTATTTTAAAATACAAATAATAATAATATTTAAAAGAATCTTCTGCTTATATATTTTTATTATTATCGGTATTTCTATTAACTTATTTTTATATTCTTCCTAAATATTTTTCTGTTGAATATGACGATTTATCGCAAATATAATTTATATAATAAAATTGCTAAAATATATTTTATTTAATAAAATTAGGAATAAATATTCAAATACAGTATTATATCATATTCTACAAAATAAAAATTTATTAAAATCAAAATTTCTCCAATGATACTTTTAATTTCCATATAGGATCAGATGCAAGAGATGAAGCCATTCTAGAGTCTCATTGCTTTAAATGATTTTATTCCATAGTCGCTGTCCATTATGATGATTGATATCTTATAAATAAAGAAAGCAGAATAAAACTAAAAAAGTTAATTAGTCTAGTAAAAGTCCAAAAATCCGGACTGATCAAAGCCACTGCTCGGGGCTTTGATCTGTCCGAATTTTCGGATTCTCATATAGTTTTTCTTTTAAAATTCAAGGGAAGAATAAAGAGATGAGCAGGCAAATTTTGTTTGTTTATTCATTAACAAATACAGAATGCTTCACTTATTAAAATGAATATAGTGTGTTTATTCGTCATTTTCGCGATTTCTGTTGCGTCTGTTTAGCTGCCTGTTAATGCAAATGCGCTCTTACAAACAAAAACTCAGCTCAAAAAATTACTCACTCAAAAAATTTTTCAGCTTCCTTAGATAAAATTGTTATAAAAATACGAAACAGAAAAATTTGTTATAATTTGAGATTAACGAGGTTATGAAATAATTAAAAATATACTCACAATCATACTACTTAGGATAAAAAAATAATTATTTATTTATTAAAAAAATTCAAATAAAATATATATACATATATATTACTGCACAGCGCAAAATTGAAAATGGGTAAATTATTATTAAATAATACGTAAAATCATAATAGCTAAACAATAATCTTGCGTATATCAAAATTATTGGCATACCTATAAAGTACTGTACATATCAGAGATGTCCAACCTTTTGGCTTCCTTGGGCCACATTTGAAGAAAAAAATTGTCTTGGGCCGCACATAAAATATAGTAATTCTAATAAAGTTATTAAGCAAAAAAGTTAGTAAATAATGTACAATATATGATATCCACAATGACAAATAAGCAAAAATGTTGTAGCTTAATAATCTTTGACTTTTTTCGTTCAGAAATTTTTTTAAAATCATTGAGCAGATCAAGAAGTTTTAATACTGAAATAAGAAATATTTTAGAAAATGAAAATAAGAAATGTAGATAGATATTTAAATGATAAAAACTTAATTATTTTTTATATATTTTTAGTAGAAAATTGAAACAAATTTCTTTTTCTTTATTACTGAGATATTTGATGATGTTACGGCGTATTTAAAAAAATGAAAAAAAGAAGTGCATAAAAATCTCAATATTTTTAAGGAAGTTTACGATTTTATGTTGGGTCGCATTCATTACAGCAGTGTCGGGGGTTGGACAATCCTGGTATATATAATACCATAACAACAGAAAATATAAATAAATTAATTTTTCTATGGATGATCCGTCATTTTAAATGTCTCGATTGCCTAAAAAATGACGAATTATAATCGATTTCGATAGAATTAGAGTATAATCGTCGTTGATCAAAATTGCAAAACAATTTTTAGCGCCATCTGTTGTTCAGAAAACATATAATGTAGCGTAATGGATTTATTTATACGCAGCAGTATATAAAATTATTTCATTAATATATAATCTTTAAAATCTTTTAATAGAAGTTTAAAAGTTTAAAATCCCGAATTACAACAAATTAGACTATTTTATAAATATAAAATCACAGATCTATCCTTTCTTACATCCGATGTTATTTTACTTCTAAACCGATAATCGTTTTAAACAAGTTTATATGCTAGAATAATTAAAATTAAAAATTTAATGTATATATACTTTAATATTTCTCAGTAGATGATGATAAATACCGATAACTAAATTCAGAAGTGTAATACTAATTTAATTAAGTCAATATCAATTCCATTAATAGCCTAAAGATTATATTTTTATTTAATTAATACTCGTCTTTTCCTGAGGCAAATTTATTAATTAATATGTCAATAATAATCTTATAAAATAGAAATTTTATTGACTTTCGAGAGATGAATTCAAATAATATCGAGATTGAAAAAAAGAATGTTTATATTACTGAAAAAAAATCATTTTTTAATTTTTTTACTTTTTTAAATTCATAATATAAAATACTTATATTTTCCTTAAAGAATTTCGAAATAAAAAAAATTGGCAGGGGTGGGATTCGAACCCACGCCTCCGAAGAGACTGGTGCCTTAAACCAGCGCCTTAGACCGCTCGGCCACCCTACCACGTTCAAAGTGGTGTTTAAATAACACATTTGTAGTTTATTAATGTAAATAAATCATTCATATTTCGTAAATAATTATTTATATCTAAATAAAATGAACAATTGAATGATCCCAACTGGATACTAAAATAATTTAAATAATAGTATTTATTTTATTTACACAATATTTATAATTTACGTAATGTGGGTGATTGGGATAATATGGTAATATACAGTGGTTCTCCATTCTTGTAGAATACTATGTGGCGGGGCGAAACAAGCCCTTCCACAGATTGCCCATCTCTGCGAAGGGGTCAGCCAGTTGTGGAAGACGGGTTGACAGTCCTGGCCCAGACCCCCATGATAAAAATTTTCAAGGGGTGGGACCTGAGACGTGAACCCAGGTCCTTCAGAGTGGAAAGCCGAAGCATTTACATGCAGCCAATCAGGCTGAGAGAGTGTGGAGGAGGTCAGATAGTGAAGAATAGGGATCATGAGAAAGTTCGGCCCTAAGCATATTTCATTGATGCAATATGGCCCTTTCTCCCAAAAGTTTGCCCACCACTGTTTGTTAATTTTTTAATTTATTTAAGGTTTATCATATGTTAATCATATTATATTATGTTAAGTTGCTATAGCAACACCTTTTAAACTTTAGAATTGTGGCGTTCTATAGAACATATTTTTGTAGTTTGTTGATTTTTGGTAGCTGAAGAGGATTCAATGTAATCGAAAGCGCTGCTACCATATAAAAATCTTATTAAAATGTGTTTTTCCTGCCTTATAGCTGTTTTTTGTTTTGTTGCCATACTGTAGATACCAAAGAACTGCATGTGGCTTGCGAGCCACAGTTTGGCCACCTTGGACATATTATCTTAATACAGTACATATATAGTGGATTCTGCGAGATATCCTAATGTGGCATCTCTCCAGGCCGCTATTGAGGCAGCATTTTCGAATCTGGCAAGCAGGTTTTGCGCAGGGCATGTCATTCTATTGAGGCAGCGTTTTCGAATTTGGACAAGCAGGCGTTGCGCAGGGCATGTCATCGATTTCCGCTATTGAGGCAGCGTTTTCGAACTTGGACAAGCAGGCATTGCACACGGCATGTCATCGTTTCTGGTCAAGAATCGAGGGCAGTAATGAGACAGAAAGAATTACATCGAAGTAATTTTAATCTAAACAGATCCAAAATTAATGTGCAAATGATAATTTCGATAATTTTAATCTAAAGGGATCCAAAATTAATGTGCAAATGATAATTTTCATCCCAAATTAATGTGCAAATGATAATTTTGATAATTTTATTGTTTTCAAATGATATAATTTTGGATAATTTTAATCTAAAGGGATCCAAAATTAATGTGCAAATGATAATTTTCTAATTTTATTCTTTTTGTTAAATAAAATTTTGTTTAATTAAATTGTCTATTTTGTACGGATTTACCTGGCGCACCCTGTATATTCTGTATATTCTTCTATAATTTTTGTAAAAGAGAGAGAGCCAATTTAAGAGTAATTAAAAACAGAAAAGTTTTTTTGCATGATTTAAGATTATATAAAGGCATACCTCACTTTGCCAATATCGTAAATTTTGTTCATAAATTGGCTGTTTAACTGTGGCTTCCGGGAAACCCTACATCTTCCAGCAGGACGGCGCACTTGTGCACATCAGTCATTTTGTACAAAACTGGTTGTCAGACAACATGGATACGTTTTGGTCTAAAGAACTCTGGCGCACATCAGTCATTTAGTACAAAACTGGTTGTCAGACAATGTCGATGTTTCACATTTAGTGCAAAACTGGTTGTCAGACAACGTGAATATGTTTTGGTCTGAGGATACGTTTTGGTCTAAAGAATTCTGCCTCCTAACAGTCCAGATTTCTTCCTTTGGACTATTACGTATGGAGCAGTTGTTGAAAGGGTCTCTAATAGGTCGCTTTGGACTATTATGTATGGAGCGTTGTTGAAAGGGTCTCTAATAGGTTGAGACTTCCTAATGTGGCATCGGCTGCTATTGAGGCAGCGTTTTCAAACTTGGACAAGAACATCCTAATGTGGCATCTCTCCAGGCCGCTATTGAGGGAGCGTTTTCAAACTTGAACAAGCAGGCGTTGCGCAGGGCATGTCATCGTTTCCGGGGACAAGCAGGCGTTGCGCAGGGCATGTCATCATTTCCAGTCAAGGATTGAAGAACATCCTAATGTGGCATCTCTCCAGGCCGCTATTGAGGGAGCGTTTTCAAACTTGAACAAGCAGGCGTATCTCTCCAGTCTGCTATTGAGGCAGTATTTTCAAACCTGGACAAGCAAGCGTTGCACTATTGAGGCAGCGTTTTCGAATTTGGACAAGCAGGCGTTGCGCAGGGCATGTCATCGATTTCCGCTATTGAGGCAGCGTTTTCGAACTTGGACAAGCAGGCATTGCACACGGCATGTCATCGTTTCTGGTCAAGAATCGAGGGCAGTAATGAGACAGAAAGAATTACATCGAGTAATTTTAATCTAAAGGGATCTCAAATGATATAATTTTGATAATTTTATTCTTTTTTTAAAAAATTTTGTTTAATTAAATTGTTTATTTTGTCCGGATTTAGCTGGCGCACCCTGTATATATATATATACAGTGGATTCCGCTTAATTGGGACACCAGTTACTTGGGACAGCCGTGTGGACAATAGCAGAAAAAAAATTTTCAATTTTTGATATATTTTAGGGATTTTTCGAAAGTATGTCAAACACTATGTACACTAATACTTGTGTGCTTTCTTAAAAAAATCCTTATATAAAAATTATAGCAGCATTTTATTGTACTTGGTAATTTCAGGTTAAATCTTTCTACAAGACAATACAGACTAACACAATGGAGTGTTCAGGTTAAACCTTTCTATAAGACAATACAGACTAACACAATGGAGCAGTTCGTTTCTTATCGTCTTAATCAGAATTTTTTTTTTTGTTACTATATTCTATTAATCTAATATTGATTCATGAATTATCTGTAAATATGCAACAATTATATTTCAGTTGTCTTTGTTTAATTTTATATTTTAATTATAATTTTGTTATTGTTATACTTCCCTATTGGCTTTAAAGAATAATAATCAGAACTTCATGTACCATATCACTTAATGAAAATTAATATTTCCTATCAAAATAAAAGATTGAAAGAAATACTTTTATTTAAATATATATTTAGATGTCTGAATATTTTGTACTTACCATTATATATTCAATCCTCTTATTTTTTTTTTAATATACAGTGGATTCTGCTTAATTGGTGGGGCAGCTGCGTAATTGGGCCAAATCTCAAAGAACTGAAACCAAACAAATACTGTATATAATTTAAATGCTTAATTGGGACAGTACCAGAAAAGGAATTTTCAGTTTTGATATATATTAAGGATTTTTTTTCAAAAGTATGGCAACACTTCGTACATTAATATTTGTTGTGTGCTTTCTTAAAAAAATCGTTTTATATAATATAATAATCACTTATTGTACCTTCTTAAAAAATCCTGATATAAAAATTATAACAACATTTTATTGTATCCGGAATTTTTCAGGTTAAACCTTTCTACAAGACAATGCAGACTAACACAATTGAGCAGGTCGTTTCTTCATGTCCTGTTACATACGCATCATCGATACACTGCCCCCACAATAATATAAACATCCATTCTTTAGTAAAATTATAAATACCTGTAATTTTTCAGGTTAAACCTTTCTACAAGACAATACAGACTAACACAATGGAGTGGCCGTTTCTTCACGTCCTATTACATACACATTGTCGACATAACTGTAATTTTTCAGGTTAAACTTTTCTACAAGACAATACAGACTAACACAATGGAGTGGTCGTTTCTTCACGTCCTATTACATACACATTGTCGACATACTGCCACCGCACTAATATAAACATCCATTCTTTAGTAAAATTATCAGTAAATATCATAGTTGATAAATAATACATAACAATACTGTATTCGGCAACATTAGCATGATGAGAATCAGTTATCTATCGTCGTGAGTTTGGCAAGTGTGCATCTACTTAAGAGTCTACCATTACTGTATCTAGCGATATTCATCTACAGTGTCAATTTTATTTAAAATCGACACTGTAAATGAATATTGCCAAGATGTCAAGAAAGGATTTTACACTTTCAAGTAAAATTGCTTTGCTGGATAAAATTAAATGCCAGCCATTTAATACAAGCCATTGTAGACATGCTGAAATAAACCAAAATCTATCATAGCGCGTCTCCTACAACAAGAAAATCAACTGCGCGAGGAGTGGGAATTACAGAAAGAAATTCCAGGAACATCCAAAAGAAAGCATGATGGAAAGGATCCAGAAGTCAAAGAAGCATTAGATCAATGATTTTCTATAATTAGCGGGCGAGGTGGGAATATCAGCAGCCCTGTGTTGAAGATGAAGTCAGAGGAGATTGGTAAAAAGCTAATAATTAGATACCTATTTTAATAAAGCATTAAAATAGGTACCTAATTATTATTATTTTTTTACCTATTATTTATTTACCTACGAATTACATATTTTATTTTAGAATTTATTATTACTTTGTTTAATTGGGACAGCCGCTTAATTGGGCCAAAATGGCTTAGTCCCAATGTGTCCCAATTAAGCAGAATCCACTGTATATATTTATTTTATTTTTCTCATTTGTGAATTACAGTTAAGGTCTGGTGATGCACAAGTGGTCTATGGGTCATGGATTGAGAATTCTGATATGCAGTATTAACTTTAAATTCTGCTTTTTAAAAAAGAATAGATTATAACAATAATTATAATTCTAAAATTATGCATAATTGAAATATAACAACTATTTATATATATTTTCCATTTGCATTATATGATGATATTGAATTTTTTCATTAAATATCATTTTAAAAAGTCTGTATCAAAATTTATAATGAAAACCTGTCACTTATGAAATATGATCTAGACCAGTGTTTCTCAAAATATGGGTCGCGACCCCATTTGGGGTCGCGAAGCGAAATGCTGGGGTCACAAAAATTAAATTCAAATACTTGAATTTCAGTTTATATATAATTTCACAAACGTCCAATATTTAACGTATGACAACATATGTATTTTCAATGTAGTTGGCTGATTGTGTTCATCTTAATAAGTGTATAAATGATTTATGTATTTGTATGTTTTATTTCATATTTAATACCTGGGGTCGCGAAAAATCTCGTAATGAAAAATGGGGTCGTGAATGAAAAAAGTTTGAGAATCACTGATCTAGACTACAAATAATATTTTTATTATAGTGATTTTATATGTTTTAGCATGATATTTTTGGTACTAGCTGTTTTAATGTAAATCATATATGTAACTTGTTAATACAAAGTGAATTGTTTTTCACACATAAAGAAATAATATAGTAATACTGCTCTGTCAATTCAAATAGCAGATTCTAAGGAGCAATATGTAATAAAGATTGTAAAACTTCATCTATATATTGTCTTACAGCTGTTTAGAATATGAAATAGTAATATTTCTTTTCTTAAAATCTAAAAAAAAATGAACAATTAGCAGTAAAAAGTTCAATAAGAACCTATTTAATCAAAAATGCTTTCAGCTATTCATTTAGCTTGTCTTAGTTACAATATACAATTTTTAATATATATATTGATTAGCATCTTTGATATTTATTATTGTTTGGGTAACAATGTTTACTATACATCAAAGAAAAGCATAGAAAAATGCTCATCACATATCTACACTGATATATATGTAGAAAAATTATAATATTTGGGTAACAATGTTTACTATACATCAAAGAAAAGCATAGAAAAATGCTCATCACATATATGTAGAAAAATTATATGTACATAATAAATATCATCACCTTTCTAAACTTTTCTTAATCCTTCAATAATCTTTCAAAAATGATGACCCATCTGAAGAGCTAATTAAATTATTATAAAGTGATTTTTGTTTGGCTGACAATTCTTTTGTTGTAGAATAAGTTTTTCATTATCCAAATTTATTATTAAAATAAATACAAATTTGTTAATCATTTCATCTATGAATGCAAAATTACTATTATTGTTGTATCTTAATCAATTATTCACATATTTCTACATGTTATGACACAAAGCAATGTTATATTTTTAGTTAAGATTCAAAGTATGAAATGTTGAGAGTCCAAAATCACATGAAATCTAATCTTATAAATCTTGCCAAATTTCATAAAAAGTAATCATGTATTACTTCATTAAGAAGCAGAGTATGAATAATTGAATGAAGCTCCAAATTCTTTCCTAACTGGAGTATAAATTTAAAAAAACTAAAAGTGACACTGTTGAAAAGCTTTCCAGATTGTTGCTACACACAAAGATAACTTCAACAGCCAAGAATTAAATCTGTCTTGCTAAGGTCAAATATTAGTTAACAAATTTCATGATTTTGATTTGTAATTGTTACATAAATGCAAATCAAAATCATGAGTTTGAAATTACAAATTTGGAATTTGGATGAATTAATAAGCTGGTCAACATTTGCTAGATGTAGATGGTAATGCAGCATTGATTTTTATTGTTTTTGTCCAGTAATTTTTCACCAAGATAGATAATTGGGTAGAGTACCTTATGCTCACTTTATATAACTGATATATGCTTTGAAAATTTCAATGTGATACTTTGTTCAAGTATTGATTAAACTATAAAAAAATCATTATGCTTGCTTATTTGAATGTTTTGCAATCTTATATTTATAATTTGAATTCTTTTTTAAGTTATTTTTCTATTTGTAAATTCATTATATATTAAAAAAACTAAAACTAATTCAAAAAGCATTCAAAAAAAGAGAACAAAACTTTATTACATAGAAATCTTTTGATTTTAAAATCATTAAGTCTTCATTAGCTAAAAAGTTAAACATAACAATGAAGATCTAAGCTTCTATTATATTCTTACTTAACTTTAAATTGCAAATGTATTTAACAAATATAAAGACATACTAACATATATATGTTTATATATTTATTTTTGTACATTACTTGTTGCCTATTTAAAGAATTTTGTATAAAGAATTTTTGAATTTTTATGTATAAAGAAGAATAAGAGAACTTTTAAATTTAAATATTTTAATATAACAGAATATTTTCATATTTAATTTTATAATTGATGAAGGCTTCATATATATTGTATTTGTAATTTTTTCTTCAGTTGTAGAAATAAATATAAACAATATTATAACAGGTTCAAGCAGAAGTTCCAGGTTCTCCTATATTTATTATGAAGTTAGCTGCATGTGCAAGGCATTTAGAAGTCCAGTTATTGGCAGATCAATATGGTAATGCTATATCATTGTTTGGTCGTGATTGCTCTATTCAGAGAAGACATCAGAAAATTATTGAAGAAGCACCTTGTGTAATAGCACAGGCTGAAATATTTGAACAAATGGAGAAGGTAAATTTATTATTAAAATATTTTTTTTATTTGAAATTATATATGTGTATATGTATAAATCAAGGCTCTCCCAAAGGCGGCCTGCCAAGCCATTTTGTACGGTCTGCGAGGCTTTCTCGATTTGTGATTTAATATTACTTTTTATGTTTTTTTTCACTTTTATTTATTACTTTTTTAAGAGATTAATAAAAAGAATCCTAAAATTGAATTATATTAACTCAATTAATTAATTTTTCATAATTATTAGTAATTATTTAATGATCAACAAGCTATCGTTGACATCACATTTTTATAAGACTTTCAATCATGTCAATTTTAGTTTTAGCTATTTCAATTTAAAGTTTTGAATTGTGACTTTTAGTTAGTTATTTTTTGGTTTCTAACACACACCATTTCAGTGATTGTATGACCGTAGTTGTGAGATTCGTTTTAATTTTATTTTACTGTTTAATTTAATTTTATTTTACATTTTAATTTTTTTTTATTTTACCATGAGTTCGTTGCATTTATGAAATGAGTGAGAAAAAGCTTTATTTTACGCCGAGTTTGTTGGCATTTGTGAAATGAGTGAGAAAAAACGTAGAATAGAAAATGAAAATCTAATATATTAGTAGTGGTTGGAAAATAACTTTTTCATAACAAATCACATGGGTAAACTGGTTTGTTTAACCAACCTTTTCCTAACTTTTGTGATTTTGGTCGGAAAGTAATCTCAACATTTGGTAGTACTTATTTGTGTGAAAGGGCATTTTCTAACTTGAAGATAATTAAGAATCGATTCAGAACCTGCCTTGGAGATTCTTCTTTAACAGGAATGGATGTAAATATCCAGCCCCTGTAAATGCTGTTGCCCGCCCTCATTTATCATATTAAATGGGTACATACATACTTTTTATATTTTTTAACTGTTTAAATTTTTATAAGTTTTTGTTAACATGTTTATTGGATGCAATCTGGTAAATATAATTTTGTTATAAGGTTTGTAGATATTTTTTAACTGTTTATATTTTATAACTTTTTGTTAACATGTAACATATTATTTGGATGCAATCTGGTAAATATAATTTTGTAATAAGGTTTGCTAATCTAGAAATAAAATTGATTTCCAAAAAGCGTTATATTTATGTGTTCCATTTGTTGAGACAATACCGTATCAAGTACCAAAGCCTCGTCCCTTTTTTGTAACTGCGGCCCTCCATATCTCTAGTAAACACGGCTTGGCTCTCGGGTTCATTATAATTGGACAGCCCTGGTATATATATATATATGCATTTGAAAATGTACATATATACATAGTATGTGTGTCTGCATCTGTTTGCTTATCCATCCATATATTCATCTATCATATGTCTCTTGATCCTGAAATTGGAGATATCAGCATGTCTTTTGAAAAATATTTTCTTATTTTGATTTTCCTCTATCAATCAGTCAAATCATTCATAAAATGGAGATTTTTTTTGTTATATGATTAATTTTCTATATTAAGAAATGAGCCTGTATAGAATCATTTCTTGATATAGCAAAACTAATGTCAATTAATCATAATATTTGTTATTTTAACAATAATCTGTCATGCTATTATTCAATATAAATAGGCATAAATGTTTCTGAAGTTTATTTATCATAAAGAAGTTTTTCAGTTTATTGAAAGCCATATTTATTATGTAAATACTTATTCTAAACTTCTAAACAGAAGACTTGAGCTACAGAAATCAAATGCAAAATTTGAGCATCACATATTTAATTAAATACATATATTTCTCCATTTCAAACAATATGTTTTTCATTCTTTCACTCTTAAATGGAATAAAAAGGGATAAGAATTAGGTTTGGCTATTTGTCAGCACAATAATTTATTATCTGATTTAGATAAAACTTATATGTTATTAGATGCATTAGAGGACCAAGCATATTAAGAAGATCAGTATCAGTTCAATATGAGTGAAGATATTTCAATAGTTTCTTATATTTTTTTCTAAAATATAAATATTATAAAAACATTATAGGTATATAAATTACCAAATAAATCAGATGCACAGCTTGAGGAAACTCACTTTTAATCAATCATAACAATACAAAAATATTTTTCAGGGCTAAGTTATGCTCAATTCTTTTCAGAGCAATTCTGTCAATTCTTTTCAGAGCAATTTCTGATAGGCATAGACTTGATGATATTTTTTTATATTATTGTTTTTAAAGTTAAGCCTTTTTAAATTGTCTTCTTTAGTTCCTTATTCCATTACTATAGATCCCAGTTTTAGTATTCCATAGAATTTTCCCATTTCTGTTAGCCATCAGAAATGTTTTAAAAGTTTTTGATACACACATTTTTGATTACTTTAATCCATATTAATTTTATTTATTGGATTTCAGTCAGCTGTGAAACTTGCAAAAATGGTTGGATATGAAAGTACTGGTACTGTAGAATATTTGTATGATGAAGATGGCAACTTTTATTTCTTAGAGCTGAATCCAAGATTACAGGTAAGTTAATTTTATGAGTATAAATCCAATATTAGCTTCTTTGACAAATGTGCATTGGGTGACATGTAAATAGTTTTCACATGATATTCAAAAGACAAAAATATATCATATTTGAATGATGAAACATTTTAAACAATAATTATTTTCAATTGTTAATAATAATATAATATGTATGAGTGGTTTATTTCCATTATAGATTATATAAAAAATGTTAGTTTATTTAAATTATAAGTTTAAATGATATTTTTTAATAATAATTTAAAATTTTTATCTTAAGGTTGAACATCCTTGTACTGAAATGATTGCTGATGTCAATTTGCCAGCAGCACAGCTCCAGGTAATGTATTTTAAAGTGCTTTTGTTGAAATAATAATAAGTTCCCATAATAAAACTTATTTATATGTAATAATTACAAATCAGTTTTCATTCATAATCAAATATAAAATAGTTATAAATATAAGATATATATATTTTTTTATTTTGAATTGAATAAATTTTGAAAAATATTTTAGGTAATAATGAGCCCTACTTTACAATATATTTGTAATTCTTACTAAAATAACTTTATTCATACCTATGTTTATTAAAAATTAAAATTTGCTGGATTGAATTTTAATTAAATAAATTCTAGAAAAACAATTATGGGTAAAACTATAAAACAAGCACTTTTTGCAGTCAAGAATATTTATTAAATCATAATTTCAGCACTCAGCCATCATCATGTTACAAATAGAATAGAGTGTTATAACAAAGTTTAAAGAAAAAAAATATGTCCATATAATGGCAGGTAGCCTTACAGGTGTGAAGTAATTGTTTTTGGAAAAGTAATAATACTGCTATTATATTGCTTTTTGCACTTATAATTTGTTCAAAATTGTTGTTGAAATTTCTATATTGTCTTTGTTCTACATTTGTATCTCCTCCAAAATTTATCAAAGATTTCAAAACATAGTTATTTGAGAAAATTAATTTTCACTTTCAGTAAATTGTAATTCAGTGCTTAAGAAATAATAGTAAAAATATAATTGTAATGAATATATTTTAAGCAATATTTCTTAACTGTAGATTTAAATGAATAAATTTTAATTTTAGATTGCTATGGGAATACCTTTGTATAGAATTAAAGATATTAGAGTATTATATGGTGAATCACCTTGGGGAGAAGACCCTATCAATTTTGAAAATCCTCCTCAAAAACCTCATCCATGGGGCCATGTTATTGCTGCTCGTATTACCAGTGAAAATCCAGATGAAGGTTTTAAACCCAGTGCAGGAACAGTTCAAGAGCTAAATTTCCGAAGTAATAAAAATGTTTGGGGATATTTCAGTGTGAGTGCATCAGGTGGATTACATGAATATGCTGATTCACAATTTGGTCACTGTTTCTCATGGGGTGAAGATAGAGAAGAAGCTCGAGAGTGAGTTATATACTGATTATATGCAAAATTGTTTAAACTAAATTAAATGCAATATTGAGAGTATATTTTTTATTTAATTAGAAATTTAGTTATAGCTTTAAAAGAACTATCTATTAGAGGAGATTTTCGCACAACTGTTGAATATCTTATAACATTATTGGAAACTGAAGCTTTCCAAAGAAATTACATCAATACTGGTTGGTTAGATCAACTTATTGCTGAAAGAGTTCAGGTATAAATCATACACTTATTTTAACATATATTAAATCTTAAACTGTGCTCATTATAATTATAATAAATATAGTCTGGAAAACCTGATACAATGCTAGCAGTTGTATGTGGCTCACTTCATGTTGCAGACAAGACAATTCTTAATAATTTTCATAAGTTTCAAACTTCCCTGGAAAAGTAAGTGATAATTTAAAAATTTAATTAGCATAAGTTTGTAATAAATTATAAATTTTTATTAAAAATTTTTGTATTTTTTCTTTAAAAAGAAGAAAAACAATTTTTTTTTCACTTGTATGATGATAAATGTTTTGTTGTTTATTGGCAGGTAAAAGAATATCATTTCAAATGCTTAGATTTTGCAATTATAGAAACATATACTATAATTATAAATAAAACATAAATACTACTAATAACTATAAACTCATAATTATATTTTATGAATTGATTTGGAATCTATTTCTGAATCCTGAAGAATAGGGTGAAATTATGTAAATTTTAATGCAAATTTAGTATAAAAATAGTATTTGCCGAAATATAAGACAAAGTTTATAATAAAAACAATATTAAAAATTAATTTCCTTTATAAAACAATATTCTTTACCAGAAGTTCCATTATCATGTTTACAATTAGCATTTTAAGGATGATTAAGTGCTGTATAGATTTGCACTACATTTTTCTGCTGGACCTTTTGAGGTTTTTAAAATTGCAATTGATATTTTTAAAACAATTTTATTCTTATTTTTTAAACAAATTATTGTGAAAATATCATATTTTCCAGATGATAAGACATGATCTATATATAGGGTATTCCCTAATGGTTGGGACAAAATTAAATCATGAATTTTTTACATCAGAATAATGAAAAGTTCTTATGAACATGGATCCAAAAATATCACATTTAAGAGAAATATGTATATAAGTTATCACTAAAAGATGAACTTAACTATATTATCAATTTTATTTAACTATATTATCAATTTAATTATAATTTTTTTTAATTTTATAATATAAACTTAACCATATTATCAATTTTATTTTTAAATTTACTTAATTAATTAATTTTTTTATTTTTGAAAAAGCACTACTATAAAAATGTGCAAATTTCTCTTAAATGTGACATTTTGTGGCCTATATTTATAAGAACTTTTTCATTATTTTGATATAAGAAATTTGTGGCTTGATTTTGTCCCAACAATTACAGATCACTCTGTATATATAATCATTTGTAGCTAATATATACAATAAAATTTTTGTTTATTAAATATCATGTCAAATTAATTTATAAATATTGCATTATTTTATTTTTTCTCTATAAATACATTACTATCTACAAAAAATACAATACAAATATTAACAGCTAGCATTGTCAGAGATTGTTAAGTGCACATATAAACTTAGTCTTGTCTAAACTTAGACTTGTATGATTCCTGATATTTGTAATCAGTTAGCAAATACTTGATTACATCATCATTCTTATGGGATACAGGAACTGGATTTGCACTTCTAGCAAGTGATGTGTGCTTGTTGTCTGGTTAAGTAAAATTAAATTTTCATGCTTGTTTTGCTTTTCTATTTTTTAAATTCACTAAGTGTACCTGTACAAATGTCATTGTTTATCAACTATAATTAAATAGGAATATGCAATTAGTATTCTAAATGCTAAGATCTCTAATTATTTTTTCTATTTGGCATATGTAAAAATATGGTTATTTTATAATCCAATAAATATTATAAATTACATATTTTTCCCCATTAATTACATAATTTGAGTAATCACATTTATTTATTATAATTTACATTTATTAATTATAATTTCTGTAATTCATTCATATTATAAGAATAAGAAGGTAAAATAATTTTATTGTTTATTCTGAGGATATTTTAGTTTAGTAAATCTAAAAACTTTGATATAAGGATAGTCCTCAACTTACTATGGGGTTCTGTTTTAAACTCTGCCATCATAAGTTGAAATGGCCATAAATCGTAAATGCCCAAAATTTATGAATTTCTCACTACTAAAGTTTACCAAAGCACTATATATTATCTTAATAAAACATAAAGAACACAAAACTGAAGGATCAGACAGGAAAAAAAAAATTTTTCCATATCAACCATTGAATCAGATATTCAAACCCACAAAATTATATTGACCAATCACAGAATTTACTGATTACATTACCGTCATAAGTCTGAGTAGTGTTAAGTCAAAGAATACCTGTACAAATGTTTTGTTAAATGAAAATAAATTCGTTTAAAATTTGTTCTTTCTCAAAATTAACTAATTTATTTCAGAGGTCAAATTTTACCAGCAAATACTCTTAATAATACAGTAGAAGTAGAACTTATTTATGATGGAATAAAATATATTGTTCAAGTAAGATTATTTTTTTATTATACATCTGGACTGTATATTTTTATAAATTTTTATATAATTGAAATGGTTTTAGGCAACAAAATCGGGCCAAAATACATATTTACTTTGTTTAAACAATTCGTATAAAGAAGTTGAAATTCATCGAATGAGTGATGGAGGATTACTTCTTTCTGTAGACTGCTTGAGTCATACCACATACATTAAAGAAGAAGTTGATCGTTATAGAGTTGTAATTGGAAACCAGACATGCGTATTTGAAAAAGAAAATGATCCTACAATTCTTAGGTATTTTTTATATCATGTCATTGTATTTATCAACTATAATTAATATATTGATATGAAACTATATCTGTATTTTTCACTCTTAATAGATCTCCTTCAACAGGAAAGTTACTTCAATTTTTAGTAGAAGATGGAGGGCATATTGAATCAAATCAGGCTTATGCTGAAATAGAAGTTATGAAAATGGTAATGACATTGACTACTAATGAAAGTGGTTGGTAAGTATTCTTCAGTTTGGATATTTTTGTAATTTTTCATAAATTTTATATTTATCAAGGAATTTAAAAGAATAAAAAGTTGATGTTTATATTCCAAATCATTATCAAACCTCTCTATATAAATTAGAATGCAGAATTAATTTCTATTTTAAAACTTTAATTTATTAACATTTTATCACTGCAGCACCTGCAACACTAAATTTTTGTCATGTGAGAAAGTGATGTCAAGCAGTATTGAATGAAAAAAAAATTTTTTTATTAAATATAATTTTTGTTTAGAATAAATATTGAGATAAGGAAATATATAAAGAATTATATAAAAGAGAAATATAAATGATTGTGTCTTAACATAATATTGACATCATAAGTTAATATAAAATATGACAAAGAACTATGTACTACAATTCAAACTGTCACTGTTTTATGTTTGTGAAGTGTTTTCGTCAGTTTATATAAGTAACCAGGACCAAATAAAATATGTTGTTTGATGATACATTATTCCTAAGTGTTGTATTTTGTTCTATTCTGTTTTTCTCCTTATACCTAGTTGTTCTTGGGATGATGAAATTTAACAAAGAATTGGTCTCCTAAGGATGAAAAATATAAAGATCCCTGAATGTTTTAATGTTTTAATTTCTTGTAAAGCCACACAACACTTAAATTTTGTCAGTAATTTAATATTCTAATTGCTTATTTTAATTTATTATCACTCTTAGAGGATAATTATATATCTTCTGAAAGTTTTACTGTAATACAGTGAAGCCATCTGCTGTTAATAAACAAAGTTTTGTCATATAATTTTTAAATTTTTTAAATTTAATATATGGATTACTGAGAGGAAATAAATATTAGCATTTTTATGCATTTAATTAATAACTTCTAAAGTTCGTTCATTATACAGCATTTTTATTATAATTATATTTGTTTGTTTATTATTATTTAATCTTTTGCAAATATTTCTTTTTATTTCAAAATTTATATTTTATTGTTATGATTTTTACATTATATCAGTAATGCTTAACCACTGTTCCCTGGAACACTGATGTTCCGCGAATCTGTTACAAGTGTTCCGTGAAATTATGAAAGCAAGGTCTGCTTGAATGATCTTAGCGTACTGTACAAAACGCATATAATAACGTAAACAAGATTCAACTTGCATTTTCAAAAAAACTATTAAGCAGGCTTATTCACAAAAGCACTTAAGATTTTACTACAGTTTTTGACATTATATTTGTGTGATCTAGGCTTTTCAACATTAACAAACATAAAAACTAAAAAATGTGAAAGACAGGAATATTGAAGAAGAAATGAGGGTAGCTTTATCACATATTAGACCTGACATTGCTCATATCTGCAAAAGACAAAATTAGCTCAGGCATCGCATTAAACTTGATTTTAAAATGTTCATTTTTCTAAAAGAGTTAGTTACAGTTCTTAAGAATATATGTTTTTTTTATTGTTATTTAATGTGTAATGCATAATTTTTAGTAAAATACATGTTCATGCATATTTGTTGTTTGTTTTATGATGATTAATGATATAGTACAGGGGTGGGCAAATGGTGGCCTGCGGGCCGGATCCGGCCCGCAAAGGCACCTTATATGGCCCACTGCATAAATTAGAAAAAATTACAGTTTCAAGGCCCATATTTGTAAAATTCTACTCGAAAAGAAAAAATAAAATAATGGATATGTCGCAAGTGTACACATACTCTACTGAGTTACTCCAAATTTTGATGATGTTATTAATCATGAACATAGTAAATTTCACCATTCACATTAGGTTGTAAATTTGTTTTTACAAAATTAATTACAATAAGTACCTAATATTTTGTAACATTCTGATGCAATAGGTTGCTAGCAATCAATCAGTTTGATAAGATATTTAAGCTTTTAAAGAAAATTATCCGAATTTATAAATTTGTAGGACGAAATATTTTCTAATCTTTCTAATGAAAAAAATAATTTCTAGGAATGCTTTTGAACTCTTTACATGCAAACAGAAACTAAGAAAACTATATTTTAAAAATAATATTGATACACGAATATATTATTTGGTGTATCACAAAAGCGGCTACATACGATAGCGAGATTACAAGAACAAATTGGTGCAACCATTATTCTTGTCCCGTGTGATGATGGGAGGAATGTGTATGGGCAAGAATCAATTTTGCTTGAACGTGAATAGTAATTTTATGTCAAAGTAGTATTTTTTAATTATTAATAAAGTAGCTAATATTATCATCAATAATTTCTTTACATAATAATAATTAATAATTACATAATTACGGTGCCATAAGGTTAAATTTCTCCTTAGGTACTTTTCAATTTTTATACGGCCCGCTTCATCCTAAAGATTGTTTATCCGGCCCTCGGCAGAAAATAATTGCCCACCCCTGATATAGTATCTGCAAATTTTGCTTTACAATCAAATGTGTTCCATGATTTTGAAAAGATTAAGAACCACTGCATTATATAAAGGAAAGAAAAATTTCCAAATATATCTGAAGGTTTTTTGTAAAATATTTGAGCTTTTACTACTGACACCACTATACTTTGTCCTTCACACCCTATAATTCAAGGTCAAACTTTCAACTACACAACTACATACATACATACATACATACATACATACATACATACATACATACATACATACATACATACATACATACATACATACATACACACATACACACACAGGTATCCCTCCTATAACATGGCTTACTACAACACTGTTTTGCTCTAACACGATATGAAAATTGCGGGAATCCTCATATAACATGGTACTTCTGCAACACGGTTTTTACTTAATACATTTAGAAAATTATGTTTATGCTCCTACACCTACAACAAAAAATATTTTCATTAATTTTTGTAAATTCATACTAAGGGGACACAATACAATATAAAAATGCAATCTTTGGGAAATACTTTGCTAAAATTAATCATAAATGCAATTTTACTAATTTGCCATGAGAAGGACGATATGCAGTCTATTTTCAAAAAAAATGCAATCTTTGGGAAATACTTTGCTAAAATTAATCATAAATGCAATTTTACTAACTTGCCATGAGAAGGACGATATGCAGTCTATTTTCGATTTCTATTTAAAATTGAATTAATTGGTGACAATTGAATATTTTGTGTTCCAAACGTTCAGTTCTTGGATAAAAAGTAAATTTTTATTCTTCAATAGAGGAATATGAAAGAGAAGAAAAACATTTTTATTCATAATTTTTTTTGGGTATATGTTAAGGAATGATTGTTTTCTAGTGGGTTGTAGTGGGTTAAATTACAAATATTTTTAAAGAGAGCAGAAGATACACAAATTTTAAATGAATAAAAAAGTTCAGAAAGTGACGTTGATGTTGTTAAAGAAAAAAACCTTGTCGTTTTAACGAAACATTGGTAAGGAAGATATAATTATTAAATGAATTTATATAGGTTGTATATTTTTTTTTCCTTTTATTTTATATATATTGATTTTTAGGGTCTTATGTACGTATTTTTTCTTTGTTTTGTATTGTTAATAATCTTAATAAAAATTAAGTTTCTTATATGGAATTAAAAAAAGTTATTTGTTTTTAATTGGTTTTGGAACATAACTCATCTTTTTGTATTGACTCTGGGTCTCATATAACACTGTTTCGCACAACAAGCTGTTTTTCAGGAACCTATATACTGTGTTATACGAAGGATACTTGTATATAAGATCAGAAATAAATAATTTATAAGTTAAAATAAACTCAAAACATAAATAAATTTTATTACTTACATTTTAATTAGACATTATACATTTTTTTTATTGTGTGAAGTAAAGCGAATATTTGATATAAAAATAGATTAAAAATTTACAAAACAAAAATAGATTTAATATCATTTTCAATAACCAGCTAAATGTAGTTTAAGTGATGTTTATGTAAACACTTTTCATATTTTATTTGTTAAATATTGATATAAATGATAAAATAGAAGAGTGCCAGGTAAAAAATAAAGAATTATTGGTTAGGGAGAAGGATGATGTCACAGTTCAATAGAATACAAAGAAATGAACCAAAAAAAAATGAAGAATAGAAAATTAAATTCTTCTTCCAAGCCAAATTTGCCAAAATTTGACATTCATTTAAAGCATTTAAAAATAGGAAACAACTGGAAAATAATCCTGAAAATTTCAAGTAGATATCTTAAAAATTGATCAAAATATTATGATTTACATAAATATTCAAATTTTTAATAGTGATGAATAATAATATGTCTGATTGAAACTGAAATTCCAGGAATTGTGTTGAGAAAGTATCAAATTTATACAATTATTAATTATATTAATCAGATATTAATTTATAATATTTATTACAACATAGAAAACTACTACAGGATATAGCCAAATATTAATTACTAACCAAATGATCTCTAGTGTATATTCTTAGAATTAAACTATAATATTTATTATTTTAATTTCAGAATTATGATGCCATTATCTATCGAAATGGAAATCTACCATTTGTTATGGTGATCTAATTGGTTAAGGCATTGGGGTACTGTCCCAAAGATCCGAATTCACTTCTGGACCAAAGCAAATTTTTATTTCAGAAAAATAGTTAAAAATTCAATTATTAAATAATAAATGATGCCACTTTAACACAAATTTATTTAATTATTGATTCAACAGATGGTGGTACTGTAGTTCTAAAATTAAAATAATAATTATTGATTATAGTTTAAAAATATTTGCTAGGGATCATTTGGTTAATGATTAATATTTATTTATTTGTAATATTATTAAATAAAATATATGTTTTCAAGTAAGCAAAGTCATTTTATTATTGATGATAGCATAAATTTTGTGAAGAGAGCAGGTGCAGTATTAGAAGCAGGAAGTGTTCTTGCTCATTTGGAATTAGATGATCCTTCACGTGTAAATAAAGTAAGTATAACTGTTTGGCTAAGACTACAAAGAAAGTTTTACAAAATTTTTATGACAAATTACAATATTGTTTTCAGGCAAAACTTTTTGAAGGAGAATTTCCTGCATCAGAAGAAGGAAATTTATCTGCCAATAAAAAGAATCAGGTATTTCAATCATCAAGAACTGAATTAGAAAACATTTTAGCTGGATATGTTTTACCTGATCCACATTACATTCCAAGAATGATAAAAGCTGTTAACACTTTAATGGAAACTCTCAGAGATCCAAGTCTTCCTCTGTTGGAATTACAGGTTAGTTGAATAATTAATACTTTTCCTTTGGTATATAAAAATTTTTCATCAAAAGTATATCATAAATCAGGTAATTAAAAATTTTTCCATTACATCTGATTTTATAATTGCTTTCAATTATAACACTAGCTTTTTATGTAGGAATCAATGAAATAAATGTATAATTTTATCATTATCTGAATTTTCTTAAATCTTGCTCTGTTCATAAATTTCCTTGATAATTAAATAATATTTAAAAAAAGAGAAATTAATGATTCAGAATAAATTGTAATGTCTAGCAAAATTTGAGAAATACTGTATTTACTCGTGTATAAGCCGAGGTTTTTTTTCAAAAAAAATTTCTGAAGTGGAGGAGTTGGCTTATACAGGTAGGCCTCAATTAGTGTGAATAATTGGTTCCCCCTCGATTAGCGCGAATAATTGGTTCCACGAATTTCTCGCGCTAATCGAATTCACACTAATCGAAGTATTAACTCTATGGAAAATATGGTAATTGGTTCTTGCTTTGTGAGATTCCGGCCATTAGCTAAGTTTCACGATGAATAACTACAACAAACTTAACACTAACTGTTTAAGAAATATTTATTTTCATATTTTACTTCATTGTTCATCATCTAAATTAATAACTTACCAGGAATTGCATCTCATACCATCATCAAACCAACCGCCAAATCTAAAACTAATTAGCGAATCAAAAGCGGAAGTTGAGCGCCGCCTGGCCGC
>AYEL01085310.1:0-17332 GCA_000484575.1 Olivierus martensii | reverse complement strand
TATATTTATTTTTCATTATTATTAATTAAGAATGTTTTAATTCATTCGCTAGTAATCGATAAATACTTATTATATTTAACTCATAGATGATTTAATTAGATTAAAAAGTAACTAAAATAATGTTTAAAATTATGGAAAAGTAATAATTATTTAAAATCTGTAATGAAAAATAACTTTAGTCTATCAAAAAAGTTCATCATAAGCAAAATCAAAACTTCAAAATCGCACTCTTAACGTCTAGAAATCACTTTTGCACACGTCATCCTAACAGTGTATGACATCATCGTTTGGGTGATCCACTCATTTTAAAATACAATCAAAGGTTGATTGAATATGAACTCAACTCAACTATAGAGAAAACGAAACTTCGAACGGTCTCTTGGGAGTCATGTGACGTAGATGTATTCTAATGGAATTTTTACTGTGATAATATGAACTTTTTTTTAGAAAACAGTTATTCAATAACAACAATAAAAAGAAAATATTTTAATGTAAATTATAAAAATTTATTACTATTCATTAACTTGATATTTTCTGAAGCTACGTTATCCTAACGATAATGTCATACACCGACATCAATCTCGCTTCGGAGTAAAATTTTACTTTACCTGCTGCGATCGAGCTTGTTGCACCGCTGAATCTAACCTGCATTTATACAGTATAAGTGCATCAGATAGGCGATGCCGTGCTGCCTGATGTATTGCGAGGCAGAAATTCTCGACAATAAGCCAAGAATCTTATGTAGGTGCGTGTTGGATCATTTTAGCTGGATTATTGTTGAGAATTTCTGTGTCATGGCGCATCAGGCAGCATGGCGTCGCCTATCTGATGCATTTATACAAATGCAGATTGGAGTCGGCGACGCGATGTGCTCGATCACTTTGGGTAAAGTAAAATTTTACTTTTTTAATTGATATATTGCTGTCTGTATTATAATAATTTATTTTATATGTACATATTTAAAGTTTTCAATAAAATATATTTATATTTTTTGGCAAATGGCATTAATATATCTGTAACTAAAAATCAAAGATCATGTAATTTATCGATTTCAAATTTTCATCGAATTTTAAGTGCTAAAGTCGGGGGGTAGGCTTATACATGGATTACGCATTTTTACCGATTTTCAAACTCTGAACTCGGGGGGGGTCGGCTTATATTCGAGTATATACGGTTAATTAAAAATTAATTGAAGTATTCTCTATATATATATATCATTTCATTTCTAGTTTATTAGGCCCTGATATACAAATCCTCACTTTTAGTATTTGTACCAAAAGTTTAATTTACAAGATTTTGTCCTTTTATTAGAAATCTCTAAAATGAGCAAAAGTTTTAAAATTGAATAAGGCATGTTTTGCTAATTTAGAATAATATAGAAAGGATGCTGACAATATCAGAAATTTATAAAATATTTATTTAAAATTTTTGTTTCCATATTTAAAATAAATAAATGCATTCTGTCAAATTTCAAAATAAAATACAATTTTTAAATAATTTAAATATGAATATCCATATGCCAATATTTAAATATCTTCTAAAAAAATATTGTTGAGTTTTCTATGAACATTACCAAATATTTTTTTTATTAAATTTATATGCATTTATATTTGTGCTTTCATTGTGAAATACTTAATAATTTTATTATATCATTGATTTTCGATAATGCTCATAATGAATTATTATGATGATGACAAAAAAAAAATGAAATTGCTAAACAATGGCAAGTATTGCCTTGCCTTTTCTAATTTTTATACAATTTTCCAGCCAGAGGTTACTGAATAGCTAGACAATTTATAGTCCATTGCAGAATGTCCACTGGTATAATTGATTTGGCCAACAGGCCTTCAGGATTGGGATCATTGGATTTGATTCAAATCTTTTTTAAAACACATTGAGTACTGGGAACTAAATCCAGATTCTACAGGTTATAAATAACATTATGATGTCAAGACAGAAGTCTGTATAATGTTTCCATAGTGGAATCCAACTTATTTTTCAAAGGTTTTCTTTAAGAAACTGCTGTTTTTTTAGATTGTATTATGACAATTAATACTAATTATTGGAGTAATTTTGTCATTGTTTATATAATTAAATGGAATTTCAACATATTTCAATAAAATACAGATGGCATTTTTGAGTTCAGGAATGCATTATAATTTTTTATATTTAAATCAATGGTAACTTAGTCCCTGATTTACAAGAATTCAATTTACAAGCACTTTTCAGAAATACTCCATTCTAATAAATTGGAGTTAGTGTATATAAATGTGATTGGAATTACTCTTATTTATCCTAATCATAAACTATATATTATATTTTAGTTACATATGACTATTTTGTTTCTTGTCTGATAATAAATTTTAAAATATACTTAACTATTATATTAGTTCCTAATATATTTTTGTAGATAGATTTTAAAATGTGGTCACTTTGTATTCGAATAATCATTTACAACAATAATTGTACAGATATTCCCTGACTTATTCAAATAATTGGAACTGATGGCTTGAAAAATTATCAGAGTTAGTGGATTACTATGATTGTACTTATGCTATATTATTATGCAATATTCTTTCTGACTGAAAGCAAGAAATATTGTATGGTATGATATTGTACCATTATTGTAATATGATACGTAAGATCAACAAACAATATTCCAAACATAAATAAAGTAATATGATCTTTGAAATGTTGTAAACAAACATGTTTGGACTTGTATGTTGCAAAAAGTATAAATTTTTATGCTCTATACCTTAAAAAAGAAAAAAATATTTGAAAAATTTTTTACATAAATTCAGATTTATGGAGATTTGATATATATATACGCCAACAAGTAGCACAACTCACACGACAAATCGAACGGCTGTCGAGAGAAAGATCCCGTAGTCGGGGAGGCACACGAATACAGCCAAAAGCAGAGCATAAACATCAGGACCATAATAAGATAGATAGCAACTCAGACACAAAGTACTGTTTCTACCATGACCGTTTTGGAATGAATGCTCATAAATGCAGGGCATCGTGTACGTTTAACCAACAGGGAAACGAGTGACCGCTGCCACTCAATCCAGCCAGAGTGGCAGCGGACACGAGGTCAGCAACCTTTGTTTCAGATTAGCAATTTACGACAAAAGTACTAGTAGCAGGTACTTCAGACACTGGTAGTGACGTATCATGTATCCCACTACTGAAGCGAGGTCAGCAACCTTTGTTTCAGATTAGCAATTTACGACAAAAGTACTAGTAGCAGGTACCTCAGACACTGGTAGTGACGTATCATGTATCCCACAACTGAAGTATAAGCGGAACGCGATACCAGAACCACTTGTACTGTACGCGGCAAACAAGTCCCAAATCAAAACATACGGAACACGGTTACTTACTCTTAACCTCGGGCTCCGCAGAAATTTTCGATGGAAATTCGTCATTGCGCAAGTCACAACACCCATTATAGGTGCAGACTTTATACGACACTATGGTCTGCTTGTAGATTTAAAAGGCCAAAAACTAATTGATAGAATTACAAAACTCGAGAACCATGGCACAATAGCCCGATCGCCTCTACATTCTACGGTTAAACTAATTACAGGAAATAGCGACTATCACAAAATTCTAGAGGAATATCCCGAAATACTCAGAATAACCCCTAAACTTAGGGCTGTACAACATAATACTGTACATTTTATAGAGACTACCAGTCCACCAGTATACAGCAAATCACGGAGGCTAAACCCAACGATTTACGACGCAGTAAAGAACGAATTTCAATATATGCTAGAACAGGGAATATGTAGGCCATCTAAATCCCCATGGTCCTCACCATTATACGTGGTAAGTAAAAAATCGGGCAGCATTCGACCAGTCGGTGATTACAGAAGATTAAACGCCCAAACCGTACCCGATCGTTACCCAATACCACATATCCATGATTTTTCAAATGCCCTCTATGGTAAAAAGATATTTTCAAAAATTGACATTGTACGTGCTTACCACCATATTCCCGTTCACCCAGAACATATACCAAAAACGGCTATCTGCACACCATTCGGACTTTTCAAATTTCCGTATCTAAATTTCGACCTCTGCGGAGCCGCACAGACGTTCCAAAGATTCATGAATGAGATACTGGGCACATTCCCATTCTGTTTTGTCTATCTCGACGATATCCTAATCTTTAACGAAACCGAAGACAAACATAAAACTCATTTACGTATGGTTTTTCAAAAACTTAATGACTACGGCCTCACAATAAACATTTCCAAATGTGTTTTTGGCATAAGTGAAATCAAATTCTTAGGACATTTAGTTTCAGGAACCGGAACCACGCCTTTGCCAGAGAAGGTCGAACCTATCCTCCATTACCCAAAACCTACAACTGTCAAGGAACTGAGACACTTCCTTGGCTTACTCAACTTCTTCAGGCGATTTTTACTTCATGCCGCCCATAATCAGGTCACGTTAAACAATTACCTAAAAGGGGGGAAAGAACTGACAACACCAAACTGAATTGGACTGACACCGCCGAAAGAGAATTTCAAAATTGCAAAAGCCTACTCTCTCAAGCAACACTTCTCGCTCACCCCAAGCCCAATGCAAAATTAATTCTCCAAACGGATGCTTCAGATCATGCAATCGGTGGAGCACTGTTCCAACTAATTGACAACACACCTCAACCGCTTGCATTTTTCTCTCGAAAATTATCACCAACAGAATGCAAATATAGTACTTATGATAGAGAACTTTTGGCCATTTATATGTCCATAAAACAATTCCGACACATGCTCGAAGCGAGAGACTTCACAATTTTAACTGACCATAAACCCATCACTTACGCTTTTACACAACAACCGAACAAATGCTCTCCACGACAATATAGACAACTGGATTTTATATCCCAGTTCACCACACATATTCATTATATCAAAGGGGAAGACAACATCACGGCTGACACACTGTCCAGAATAACTATGATCCAAATGCCAAATCCTATAAATTATGACGAAATTGCTAAAGCACAAGAACTCGATCCCGAATTAACCAACCTGATCAACAACCCGCAGAGCCTTCTCATAAAAAAAATAACTCTACCCGATTCTAACATCCCACTGTATTGCGATATTTCAACAAAGACAGCGAGACCTTATATCCCGAAAAACCATCGACAACAGATTTTCGACACCCTACACGGACTATCCCATCCAGGAATTAGAGCTACAAACAAATTGATCCGGTCGCGTTTCGTTTGGCCTTCAATCAACAGAGATTGCAATACTTGGGCTAAACAGTGTATTCCTTGCCAACGATCAAAAATCATTAGACATACTAAAGCACCAACAGGCTCCTTTCCTGACCAAATACGTCGATTCGAACATGTCCACCTAGACATTGTCGGCCCGTTGCCACCATCGGAAGGAAAATCCTACTGCCTGACTATGATAGACAGGTTTACCCGCTGGCCGGAAGCAATACCAATGGCCGACATAACAGCAGATACGGTTGCTAGAGGATTTTATGAAAACTGGATAACCCGCTTCGGTGTTCCAGCTCGAATCACAACCGACCAAGGGAGACAATTCGAGAGTGCACTATTCCAAGCATTATCACGTCTACTGGGTGTCCAAAGAATCAGATCATCACCATACCACCCACAATCTAATGGACTGGTGGAAGAACTCCACCGACCACTCAAGGCAGCACTTAAAGCATACAATACAGAACGCTGGACTATAGCTCTGCCTACGATCCTGTTAGGATTTCGCACTGCATTTAAAGAGGACATTCAATCTACAACAGCGGAGTTAGTCTACGGGACGAGTCTCCGTCTGCCGGGTGAAATTTTCAGCCCTACGCCAAAAGATACTACACCAAAACAACTGGTGAAAGAACTGAAAGAACAATTCACGTATATACGACCCAGACCAACTTCTAATCATGCAACACAAACAGTTTTCATTCATCCACACTTGAGTAAGTGCACCCATGCATTCGTTCGGCACGACGGGGTAAGAAAACCTCTACAGCCTCCTTATGATGGACCTTACAAAATCCTTCACAGAAGTGAACGAACTTTTCGTTTAGAAATAAATGGACATAAGTGCACGATTTCAATTGACAGACTGAAACCAGCATTTTACGTAGCTGACGCCGAGAATCAAACACAAGAGAAAACAAGACCTACGTCGACCACAACGATTAAGCAACGAGACACGATCACAAAAACTACACGCTCCGGTAGAACAGTGCATTTCCCCAGACGCTACCTTACCTAGTCGGATTCTGCGGGGGGAGTGTGCGGCGGATAGCTGGCAACAAGGACAAAGTTCTACTTTAGACGGAACTTCCGCCAGCTGCTAGGAGTCTCCGTGTCTCCGTCCGGACTTCACTTTCTGTCTCGCCCCTCGACGAGTGTGGACGTGTTTACACTACTCTCTACCGTGTCCCCATGTTGTTCTGATCAATTTCTCAATACTTGTATTATATTGTATATAGTCTTAAAATAAAGTAATTATTTTAACTAGCAACTTGAATCTCCACAATGAAATTTCATCAAATAATGGATGGAAATACATCATTCATGGCTTATTTTATTCAGAATGGAAACTAATTTTTTTGCGATTTTTTTTAGGCATCCACTCAAATTATTACGGCTGTTTCATAGCAGTTTCCATCCCGAAAATAAAATAAGCCATGCTATGAAACAGCTGTAATAATTTGAATGAATACCTAAAAATAACCACAAAAAAAAAAAAAAAAAAAAAAAAAAAAAAAAAAAAAAAAAAAAAAAAAAAAAAAAAAAAAAAAAAAAATACCGTTTCCATTCTGAATAAAATAAAAATAAATATTAAAATAATAAAGAATATTCATTGAGTAAAATATCCAATGAATATTCTTTAAATGAATAAATAAATAAATAAATAATTGTTTTGATAAAAAGGAAAGTATAAACTATATAAACTATATAAACCATAAAAATTTCAGTTTTCTTCGACAAAAAATAAGCGTAATACGACGATTTATAAATTTCTTGATATCATTAGGCTTAACTCTAGAATGCGGCTGGCACAGTGCAACTGCTGACATTTAAAACTGCGTCTGGCACTCAAGGGTTAAAACATTTTTATAACAGAATTAAAATTAACTTACTGAAATCTCCTCTCAGAAATAATCCTTTAGCCCCTGGAGCCCATTCTATTCCTTTAATCCCATTCTCTTTAGTCACATGAAGTCCATAAATGCTGTAACTGTCTCCAAATTTTTCAATACCACCTTCCATTTCATCCATTGTTTTAATGATATTTTTAAATATGCCATATCTGAAAATATTTATTAATATCTAGTATAAATATATATCTTATAAAATAAAGCAAGCACATTCAGTAACTGGATGTGCTTGCTTGTCCTTTTATTTTAGATTTTACAGTAGGAAGTCTTATGATACAAAATAATTTAATCTATCAATTTAATGCTATAATAATAATAAAAAATAAATGAATTTTCTATAACAAAAAATATTGAGAAATCTTAAGAACATCCTATCCAAATTTCCCCATCTTTTCTATATATTTTTCACTGGAAATAATGTTATTGACAAATATGTTAGTATTGAACTCATGTCTGTTCATTTCAGAATTTATATATATAATTCACTACAATTAATAATGATGTTAATTAATATTTATAATTTTAATAATGAATAATTTTAATAAGAAAAAGATGTTCAGCAAAGCTTCTTCCAAGCTAAATTTGCAGCACAATCTTTTATCTTGGAATATATTTTAGCATCATGGAATAAAGATAAAAGGATATGAATATGCTATTGAATCTCTGATTAAATTTATGAATAAATTATTTAAGAATGATCCTTTACGTCAAGAGATTGTAGCAGTTTGTAACTATGAGAATTTGTCCTCATCTTTGCATCTAGAATTAGCATATGGAGATGTTATACCAAATGTTATTATAGTATCTAAATACCATATATATTCATGTATAAGCTGAGTTTTTTCTCAAAAAATAATTTCTGAAGTGGAGAGTTGGCTTATGCAGGGGTAAAAAAAAAAAAAAAAAAATAAAATTTTTAATTTTTAAAAAAAAATTTTTTAATTTTTTAATAATAAAAAAAAAAAAAAAAAAAAAATAGACTTTTTTTTTACTGGAAAAATTGAAATAATAAGCAAAACCATAAGTTACTGAATGTCTCCTGAAGACCAAAAAGTAAATTCTGCAATAATTCATAATACAATACCAGGTAAAATTTTATCTTATCCCGAAGCGATCGAGTGCATTGCACTGCCAATTCCCACCTGCGTCAATATACTGTAATCAGGTAGGAGACGCTGCATTGCACAATACAACGCAACGTGAAAACTATCAACAATCAATCAAGAATCTTATTTATGATTCAGATTTGGGTGAAAAATATATTTATTTTTCATTATTATTAATTAAAAATGTTTTAATCCATTCGCTAGTAATCGATAAATGCCTATTATATTTAACTAAAGTAGATTAAAAGTAACTAAAATAATATTTAAAATAATGATTTTAAATAAATAACATTAAAATCTGTACTGAAAAATAACTGTAGTCTAAAATCAAAACTTCAAGATTGCATTAAGCATGCCTAATGTCTAGAAGTTACGTTGCACGTCATCTTAACGGTGTATGACATCATCGTCAGGATGACCTATTCATTTTAAAATACAATCAAAGATTTGAATACAATAACTCAACTTGACAAAATACAATATAAGGGAAAACAAAACTTCAAACGGTCTCTTGGGAACCGTGTGACGTAGACATATTCTAATGGAATTTTTACTGTGATATTTTAATATGAAGTTTTTTTAGAAAAAAAAAAAAGCAGTTATTCAATAATAGCAATAAAAAGAAAATATTTTTATGTAAGTTATCAAAATTTATTACTATTTGTTAACTTGATATTTTCTGAAGTGACGTCATCTTAATGACAATATTAAACATCGACATCAATCTTGCTTTGGAGTAAAGTAAAATTTTACTTTACCCGATGTGACTGAGCATGTCATGCTGTAAACTCCAACCTGCATTTATATAAGTGCATATCATATTATTTAAGTAATTTTTTTTATAAAAAAAAACAATGACTTTTGGCAATTTTTTGCCATTTTTTGATTTTTCTATTTTTTATTTCTTCACATTTTTTGAAGATGGTCATATCACTGTCATCTGAGGGCTTCTTGCAAGACTTTGCACATATTTACTAGTTTTTGGCATTAAAATGATACTGTTCAATTCAGATTTATCTTTGTTGAGTTTTCTTTCAATTATTATTTGTCCAACTGGGGACATTCTAAAAAGACTTGCAATTGTGATATTCATACTTGAAATAAATTCTCATGCATTTTTGAATTTTAAATACTCATTCAGTAGAATGTTAAGTATTTTATTCAACATTGATTTAGGAAATTCTATTTCTCTGCTTTTAATTCATCCTACACATCATATCAAATGTTGCAATATCATTCATTGGTCTTTATTATAGCTAAATAGCATAGAATAAAGAACTGGGTTTCATTCATTCTTCTATTCCAGGAGTGGCCAAACTTCATGTCATTAAGAGCCATATAGGAGAATCTCAAATACTTGAGAGCCACAATCAGTTTCTTTTTGGGTCAATGAGAGCCATATCAGTTTTTCAGTTAATCTTAACAATGGTTTCAAAATTATTTCTTATATATTGTACATGCATTTATTTCATTTAGATGCATACTACATTTTACAATAAATAAACAAATTATAAAATATATTATTTTTAAAAATTAGGTAGGTATTTACTCCATATTAACTATTGACTTTCATGCTATGGAGCCACAGTGAAGGTACCAAAGAGTCGCATGTGGCTTGTGAACCACAATTTGGCCACCATTGTTCTATTCATATATACTATGTAGTGTATCCCACATTTCCTTTCCTGATTTATATGTCAGTATATGTTGTTTAGTTTCAGACCTTACATTAGAATTAATAATGTATTCTACAATTGATTCAACTTCTTCATAGATCTTTACATCTTTATCATATCTCTTCATATCAGACTCTTCTGCACTTTCATGGAGTTGAATGGGCATTTTTAACTTGAAAGTTATTATCTGTCTAACTTTGTTAATAGTTAGTTGCAAATCTGCATGAAACTTTCAGCTTGCCCAGTTTCTCAATACATTGAACTTATCCATCATGTCAAATCATATGTCCACTTGAGTAAAACTACTTACTTACTTCATACTGAATAAACTTTCCTCAGTTCTTGTAGATACTAGGAAAAATCCATGAAATACTAAATCACAAATTGATAAAGTAAAAAATTCCACATTCATAGGTGTTCAGGATGTATGTTCATCACTTTAAAAAGCATACTTTAATCACCTTTTTCCTGTTTTACAGATATTTTATGTCAACTGGGCTCAATCTATGATTGGTATGAATTAATTATAGTGATTAACAGAATGAATAAACAATATAAAACATTTAATAAACATAATGAGAACATACAAGAAGTAAAAAAAAAAAAGATGTCATCACAATCAACAAGGATGTGCCAGACAAAAAAAAAAAACGCTATTCATATATTTTCAACTAGATAACAGCACATTACAAGTGCATGATTTGATTTCCAATATATTACAAATAATTAAGAAATAAAAATATTGCAATATAAATCAATGCTAATGATCCCAGTTTCATAACCTTCAAAATTGCAAGTTCTAAAGCTTACATAAAATAACAGTTAATAAAATAAACACAAAGCAGAAAAACAATAATTTATTATTAGTAAATAAAAATTTAATTAATAAATACATGTAGTAACATTTTTGGCCTTCTATGGCACTTTTCAGCTACATCTAACAAATCTTATTAGATGTAGCTGAGAAGGACCATTCAAGACTAAAAACATACATAAAATAACAGTTAATAAAATAAACACAAAGCAGAAAAACAATAATTTATTATTAGTAAATAAAAATTTAATTAATAAATACATGTAGTAACATTTTTGGCCTTCTATGGCACTTTTCAGCTACATCTAACAAATCTTATTAGATGTAGCTGAGAAGGACCATACAAGACTAAAAACATTACTGATTGTTATTAATTAGCTTTGTACATACTAATAATAAATAATTTTTTTTCCTGTTAAAAGATCCAAATTTCTTCTCTGAGGCTTGGATTTGAACATTGAACTGCTATTGATATTGATGTTATTAAAACTCAAAATCTATTTATTAATTTAATGTTTTAAATAATGTTACATATTATCTTTTTTTAATAATTTTATTATAATGTTTATTTATTGGATTAGTTTATTATAATTTAAATTTTGTTGATTAAATTTTTGTTTTTTAATCTAAACTGTTAAAAATTTGAAGTTCTATTTTTATAACAAATGAAAGTATACACAGAAAGTTGAAAATGTTTTATTTTGAAAAATAAATAGCTCATCCTACTATTAAATATATTCAAATATGTATACCTATATGAATATTTATGAAAACAAAATAATAATATTAAGAAAAACAATGGAAAATTATTTAATTTATATCTTAAATTGTTTAAATTAAAATATTGATCAAGGGAAGCTAAAAAATTGGATATGATATTATAAGAATTAAAAGCTTATTTTTCTCAAAAACTACAACTTGTAATAAAAAATAACTTTGGACTTTATTTTGCTCTTAACAGAACAACAGAGCTTTTTTTGAATTTTTGTTAAGAGAGAGTTTTTGTCTCTCTCTCTCTCTCTCTCTCTCTCTTAACAAAAACACAAAAAAAAAATCTTATTTTGTTAAGAGCTTTCATATGTGTGAATTTTTTGGTGAAACAGTATGGTTTAAATTTTTTTTTCCTAACTTGGAATTTCTGAAATCTTATTTTTCAGCAAGAAATTATACTATATAATATAATCATTTCCCAAACTTTACAGTAGATATGTCAAACTTATAGCTCTTTGGTGCAGTCCACTCCATTACCATAGCATTTTTAATAAATCATATATTTTGCATATTTTAACTACTATACATAATTTATAAATACAATAATATAGTGAATAATTCAAATAATAAATTAAATAAACTTCATTAAACTTGACTGATTAATTCAAATAATAAATTAAATAAACTTAATTTTATTTATTTTCTTTAATTTTCACTTATAGAATGTAACTAAACATTTTCAAATTTTATTCTCTCTAAAACAGCTGTTTTTGTAAAGTGTAATTAATTGGGAATGCAATCAATCTGAATGTCTAGTGGTGACTCTTTCAATTTTGGTTTGTTTCTTAAGTGGCCTTCTAAATGTGCATTGTCTATTAAATGACTCCCAGCAAGATCTGAGTTTGATATCCTTGCTTCACAAAATACATTGTATAAATATATGCAGTTGTATATTTAATATTTTTTTATATTTATAAAGATAATTATTCTTAATTTATAAAATTTTAATTATTTGTTTTTGATTTAATCAGAATACAAAAATTACTCACAAAATTCAAATGAATTATCATAACATATTTTAATAATTGTAGAAATAATATGCTAACTACTAATATTAAAATCAGTCATTATTATAAAGTTTGGAAAATAAAAATTTAAATCGTTTTTTTTTTTTTAAATTCCTGATATTTTCTATTTAATACAATTAAATCTTAGATATAAAGTTCTTCAAATATAAAAATCTCAATAACTATAAAAATATCAAATGTTACTTATTATTCAAGTTATCTTCAACATCCTTGACTTTCGAACTTTACTTATAAAGTGATAAATCATTGCGTCCATTATTCAAGAAAAATTATATAGAAAATCATAAATAACAATATATTAAATTTGCAAAAAAAAATTAGCAATATTGTATTGTTAACTTTTGCTGCAAATAAATTGGAAATAATTTAATTTCTAATCATAAATCTCATATAAAATATATATAAAAATTATCTAAAATTCTGACAAAATAAACCAAGAAATTGGGATTTAATTTAATTTATTTTTATTAAAACGAGTCCTTGAACTTTAAAGAAAGTTGAAATGAAGGTTAAATTTCTTATAATCTTACCTTCTCTTAATTTCCTGTTCGTAGAACTTTAAATATGGATCAATTTGAAAAAGTTGATTAAGTTTCGGCACTTCTATTTTCTGATTTGCTTCCATATGTTCGAATAAATAAAGTTTGAACGAGAAATATGAAACTTTCGTCTGCTTACTCTATATATTACTATTTATAATTTTTAACACTAGTGGCGCTATTCAGAAAAAAAGCATTAAAAAATTATGTATAAAATATAATACTGTAATGGAAATAATCATGGAATGATTATAATACTAGGTTACTTGAGTTCTAAAGTGGATGAATTTTAAACTTAACCAGTCTAATAAAACAGTATTAAAAATATAATGAAAATGAAAGAGCTTTTCATATTAATTAAAGATTAATTATTGATCGCTGAAGGAGGATCCAAGAGTCAGCTTAGTAGCGTTGAAAGGCGTTGGCTTTCCTCCCACAAGATTCGGGATCAAATCTAAGTCCAATAGTTTGAGACTTTTTCAGAGTTTGAGCCGGTCACGTTGAACCTCACTTTTATATCCGATGGCCAATCCTACCATGTAGATGGACAATTGTAGCGGACATTAGAATGCTCGCCTCTCAGAATCTGGAATGAAATGAATCGGCCAGATAGGCCGCATGGAACGCGGCTAATCGGAACGATTCATTTCATTCCACTCTTTGATGGACCCGGGTTCGAGTCTCGGGTCCCACCCCTTGAAAATATTTATCATGATCCGGCCCGTCGATCCCCGTCTTTTAAAATCCGGCTGATTCTTCTGCAGAGGTGGGTAGCCTGTGAAGGGCTTGATTCGCCCTATTACTTATTCTTCTTCTTTTATCTTCTATTACGGCAGTTATGATTGAACCTTGTCCTTCGATTTGAGCCCGTCACTTAGTATTCCATCGTAGTATCAGAGTAGAGTCTTAATGAGTAGTAGCACTCAGCGGTATATCGGGTCGCTATTTTTCAATGCGCATGTCTGCATCCAACATATTCCTGTAGGGTCACACGCTATAGCTTCCACGGGAGAGTAAGCGGGAGCGGGGTGACCCGTGAAGTTTTACAAGAGTTTCAGGACTAGAAAAAGTCAATATATTACCAATAAACAAATAAAAATATAAAATTCATACAAAATTCAAATAACCTATATGAACAAAAATTATATATCAATAAACAAAAAAAATTAAGTAATTATAACGCACACGTATTTCTAAAGTGACACAAGTCAAAAACTTGCATTTTTATGTTGGCACCATTTTATAACTTGGGAAGCAATCCTCCATCATCTTTTGAAACCATTTTCCTAAAAAATGGTTTCAAAAGATTACAAATTTTGAAAAAATTATTAGTTATATAATGGTTTTTAGTTAAGCTGATTTCGTAGTTTTTCCAATTTTCTCAAAACGTTCGTTTTTGACTTGTGTCACTTTAGAAATACGTGTGCGATGTGTATAACTTAAATATTTATTTTCCTAGCTTTTTCTTTTGGCAAACTGGTTAATAATATCACACGTATTTAAAAAATTAAATAAATCACTCCCTATGGACAAAATACTTTAATCATTTAATTTGTCCTGTCCCAAAGAATAGCATAAATCATTGTCTTATTATTTTAAGTGCTGAAAAAGATTTTTCATCGCTGCAATTTGTAGCGGCAATACTTAAAAAATGCTCATTGCACATTAGGAAATGTCAATTCAATTTTTGAATCAATTATTGTCCTCAAACTAAGTTCTGCAGTAGATATATTTTCTTTATCTACACATAAAATAAATGTGTTTAAAATTAAGGCATTCTTCGATAAATTGTGTCTTCATTTAAATTTTTCAAATTGACCAGAAAGCCAAATTTTGAGTAAATGTCATCATAAGCACACTTTCTATTTTGTACTTCTGATATATGGTAAGTTTGTCAATAATAACATAATATATATTTATGCGGATTTCGGTGAATTTGGTGAATAAATAATTTTTTCAATAATAAATGTTGAATAACTATTAGTAGATTAGACTATTTACAATTTTATATTTTTTATAGTTTTAATATTTTTTAGCAACTATTAATAGAAGCTTTCTATTTCCGAAAAAATTCAGTCAGCATCATAATTAGAGGAATATATATAATTAATTCTGTTTCTGGAAAGAATTTATTAATTTTTTTATAAGTTTTATTTAAAGAAATAAATAATTTTTCATTAAATTATTCTCATTAATATATAGAAATCATAAAAGCTCTTACTGATCTTTGAGATTGAGGGTAGAATAAGCACAAATAAAATTTTAAAAGAAACAATTTTGTTCTAGATGCTTTAAATTTTAGGATAGTTTTTAAGTAGTTAAAATTTATAGATGATTTTAAAAATGCAAATAAACATATTTAAAAATTTTTTTGACTGGATCGGAAATGATGTCACAAAACAATCGCACGTTATATCTTTTAAACAGAGCCTCGAATCAAAAAACGCGACTAGACTTTTTTATTCGGAATTTTATCCTCTACAGGTCTGTAAATTTTGGCACAATCTTTTTGAATCACCCTGTATATTACAATTGGAATAGTGATATATGTTTTTTTGCATTTAATATAGTATTTATATTATTTTTATTCCTTTTGTGCCAATAAATATTATTTAAATATTTGGAAATATTTACTGAGATAGTTTGAATAATATATTAAAAATGCAGTTTCATTTAAACTTCTAGTTTTGCTGTTTTCATTATTTTTATGTTATATAAATAATGTATACCTGTGCATTATGAGCAAACAGTACAGTTAATGATTAGAAAGAATTGTGAGTTGTAATTGAAAGATTGACACATTTTTATTACAATTGTTTTTGCCCCTTCAATTATAGCAATTTCTGAAAATGTAAGGCTATGATCGTATTGAATTTAACGTCGATTCTGCCTGTAACAAATTTTTTATACGCTTATAAAACATTTTCTTCCATAAAAATTACGCGAAAACCGTTTCAATTAATCAAAAAATTTCCTACATTAAATGCTAATGATCTAATAACAGTAGCCAGAGTGGCTCTGACTCCATGACAAAATGGCGACGGCGGAGAACTGGTGCTAAGTTCCGCATACTCTGAGAGAGCACAACATCAAAGGCGGCTTGGTGAGTGATACTCATTAAGACTCTACTCCAAGGTATATAGATATAGACCAGGGCTGTCCAATTATAATGAGCCCGAGGGCCGCAGCCGTGTTTAGTAGAGGTATGGAGGGCAGTGGCAAAGCTGAAAACTGAGAGGCCCAGCAAAAATGTCGATGGGGCCCCCCTCTTTTTAATTTATCGATATAATTTATTACAAATCTATGTAAACTCTGTAACACTGAGTATAAAGATTTATTTATAAAGATGTCGACGTAAAAAAAGCCTAACGCAAACTAATTTATTAATCAAGAGGCACGGCAGTGACTCTAAGCCAAGTACAGTAGTCACTGACTGACTATTATTACCGGAGTCATTACAGCCAAAATTCAACTCGCTGTAACTTTGGTCCTAAGTTAAATATTATTAATCTGACAACTACATTTGAGAAAAGTATTCAATAGGACATAGATTGCTAAATTTGAAGTTTCATATCCAATTAATAATAGAATTAAAGCGGTTTAAAAATTGCAAAAATCGACAAAAAAGCGTCATTTTTCTTCTCCTTCTCCTCCTATGCAGACACCTCTACAGGTCGCATCGTTTAACCGATATCGATGAAATTTGGAATATAGGTGTTTCTTAGTTTACTTGAGGTCCCCTGAAAATTTGAGCACAATCGGGTCAAAACAAAGGGGGAAAGGGGGATCCGATTCCCATAAATGCCTTTACATATCGCATTGCTTAACCGATTTTGACCAAATTCAGAATATAGGCATAGCGTAATTCATTTAAAATCATCTAAAAATTTTGGCCCAATTGGGCTAAAATTAAAAGGTGTAGAAGACGATGATTTTCTTGTCTAGATGTGGTTTTATAGGTCACATCGTTTGACCGATTTCGAAGAAATCTGAGATGTAAATATTAATTATGTTAATTAAGCCATGGTGAAAAATATAGCCCAATAGGGCTAAGAAGAATAAAGTAAGGGTCTTTTCATCACGAACTCTTTTATGGTCATATTATTCAACCGATTTCGACCTAATTTCATATATTTTATGTTTGTTTATTATTTTAGTAAATTTCTGTTAAAATCGTCAATTCGATCAAAATAAAAATAGAGTATATAATGATGTATTAAATATTATTGTTATA
>AYEL01085309.1:0-42462 GCA_000484575.1 Olivierus martensii | reverse complement strand
TCGAAACCCAAAGTAGCAAACAGTTAAAAGAAAAGTGTTTATTTCTCATGTATTCCCTCTCAGAGTTCGATATTTGCCAGCAGATATTTCTTTCTTTAGAGAATATCAGCCAGGATAAACAAATCTCATTGAGGAAGGCTGTAATCTGCGCCAATGAAAGTACATAGAGCTAAATCCGCTTTAAATGCACGAAGCATTGTGTATCTAAATTACATCTGTGCAAAAAAAAAAAAATAACATTTTATGTAATTCTAACTGCCACAAAAGCCTACCTTGCAAAAATAAATAAGAGGTACCTAGTTGTGTTTTTCAACTTTAAAAATTTTTTTATTTTGTATTTTATGTTGAACTTCGACTAATAAAAATATTAAAATAGTTGTCCATAAAAAATTAAAAATGGCAATTTCAGTTCTTTAAAGTCAACCGTGTAATAATGAATGAGAGCTCTATTTTCAATTTGTCTTATTTCATTTTCTCAACAGAACAGAAAATAACAATGAAATTGTTATTTCTATCGAGCAATAAAAATATGAATTATGTTCATTATAATAATGTTTTTTTATCAATTAATCAATAATTTTTATATTCACAGTACACTCAGCCCTCGATTTACACGGTAGATACGTTCCTGGAAAAATCGTGCAAACCCAATCCGAGTAAAATGAGACACAGAATTCATACATAATAGAAGGATAGATAGATAATACATAATAGATAGATATACATAATAGATAGTGGCAATAGTATAGTTTGGTAGCCAAAATATAGCCATAGATGCATATGTCCAACATATATAAATCAAGGAATATCTGTATATTTATTGATAATTCTGAATTCTGTTCTATTGAATTTAGAACTGCAGAATTTCCAATATAATGATTGTTCTGCTGGAAAAATTTTTCTCACTTGTTAGAGGGTGGTCTTTGTGAAGAAATTTATCATGAAAATATTTGAAAATATGTAATATTTTCATGATGAACTTCTTCATATTTTAGTGAAATATTTATTATACAACAATATATAAATGTTATTTTTACCAGAAAATTCTAATGATTGTGTTATTTATTCTTTATTCTAATACAAGAACAAAAAATTAATTGTGTTGTTATTTTAGAAATCATTATCATCTATTACTTAAAAAAATTGTAACAATATTATATATTTTTTTTATTATTACCTTTACTTTATCACACATTCACAATATATACATATCTAATGTGTGATTTATATTATATGTATATATAAATTTTAATATAAACTTTTAGGAGATTATATCTTCAATTTCTGGAAGAATACCTGTTAATGTGGAAAAAAATATCAAAAAATTAATGAATATGTATTCCAGTAATATTACTTCTGTTCTTGCTCAGTTTCCAAGTCAACAGGTAAGTTAATCAAATTATAATTTTTATATAATTCCATAATAGTAAATATTTTAGAATGTGAAAATAAAAGTGTTCACTTATGAAGTTGTAATTATTTATAACTTTTATTGAATTTATCGTTTTTCAATTTTAAGTAAAGTGCACAGTGGCAGATATTTATATTAACTGAATGCACTTTCTCAACAATATCTATAACTGCCAAATAATATGTTAGCATGATAAAACAAAATTATAAATATTTTAGTTGATAAATTTCCAATTAAATTCTATAATTTTATGGAATAATAGAAATTTTCCTATTAGAAATATCTGGTAAACAAAAGAATACAAAATTGCATAATTTTACGGCAAAAGAATACAAATTGGGTATTTATTTCATATAGTAGATTCCCTTGTTACACAGAATTTTTCAGAACAAATTTATAAGTTGAAAATTGCATGAATCCAACAATATCTAATTTCAATATAATTAAACCTACACTTTGATATACAGAATAGTTTGATAAAATTAATGAGTACAGAGATGAAAATTTAAGATTGTGAATGATATTTTTAAAGAAAAATAATTTAATGAATTTTTATTTGCTTTTTATAGAAAAATCCAGCACAAATATAAAAACTTGCATATCTATGCATTTTTGACTCCAGAACTTGAAACTACATAAATCACAGAAATACTATACTAGAAAGGTATTTCTGGCACATATCCTATTGTAATTTTCCTTTATTTTTATTTAAACAATCTTATCACAATAGTTACATGATTATGACATCATATATTAGTACATATCTGTGACATTATAATTGTTGAATCATAGTGAAGTTACATATCAGTTATCTTTTGTGACACCATCCATTGCTATGAAAATTATAATTTTATAATGTCAATATATATCCATTTTGCATATTTTAATTTTGTTTTGTAAAACCAAAAATTATCTAATTTCTAGATAAAGTATATAATATAACAATTTAAGGAAGTATCAAAGTAGATTTATTTCTTACATTAGGAAATATTTTTGCTATTTTTTCTGTTACAGATGATGATTGCAAATAACTATCATCATCTATAAGAAATAAAATTATTTTGACATACACTTTGTTTAGAAAATCTGACAACTGATTTTTCTTAGAGATAGCCTTTTTTTTTAACCTTTATTCTTTACTTATTAGCTTTGTAATTTTACTGAAAATTTTTATTGTCAATTTCATATAATAATAATTTTGGATTTAAATAAGCTACAAATTTAAGTCATATTTTGAATCCCATGATTTCCAATTATAGGTTGAAACACTAATCTGGTAATCTATAGTCTGCCAATTCCTACGGTTTGGCAGTTTTAAAATTCACTGCCATACCCCTCAATCTTGGCTGATCATGTGCTAAGCAATTTTGTAATTAAGCCTAACTGATTGATCTTAATGCAGTTAGGTTTGATTCTTGATTCTTTTTTATGATATTAATCAGTATGTTTATTTTAATTTTATATGATGCAAATAAAGTTTTATAATATATATTATTTATAAAAAAATTATAGAAAATTGTAACTCTTGAAAATTATTCTGATTATTAAAAAAATGATTATTTTTAACTAATTTTTTTAATTTTTAATTAATATATTTAACTTTATTTGTAAATGTATTATTTAAAAGAAATATTAAATTTTAGAGAATTTCATATTATTTAGCTTATTTAATGAATTTGTTTATAAACTTGCAATTAGCAGCTCTATCTGAAAGAAAATATGAATATGTTCACTTTCATATTTTCTTTCAAATAGAGCTGCTAATTGCAAGTTTATAAACAAATTCATTAAATAAGCTAAATAATATGAAATTCTCTAAAATTTAATATTTCTTTTAAATAATATAAACTGCTTAAACTCTTACTTCAATAATTAAGGACACAAGCACGACTAGCAGTTGAGAATAACGTAAACACTTTAATAAACTAACGTTTTTGACTAATTAAAGTCATCATCAGGCTTTTTACATTCAATTATAAAGGCGTTCTAAAACAAAAATGTCGTTAAAAGACTATGGAACATGAAGCATTCTTTTAATGACATTTTTGTTTTAGAACACCTTTATAATTGAATATAAAAAGCCTGATGATGACTTTAATTAGTCAAAAACGTTAGTTTATTAAAGTGATTACGTTATTCTCAACTGCTAGTCGTGCTTGTGTCCTTAATTATTAAAATATGGATAAATCAAAAATTTCTTTATCGAAGAATTATGTTAATTATTAATAATTTTTTTTTATAAAATTACATTATTAGTTTGAATATAAGTAAAATCCAATAATATAATATAGAAATCCTCATATATTTTAACTCTAAAATAAAAGTAATTTATAATAGTAATATATATCAGAAATTCACCATTTTGTTTTATGGTTCTAGCATTATTTAAGTACTCTTTAGATTTACAATGCATTTTCTTGGGAATCATTTTAGCTTTCTATATACATTATTATAAAAAGCAATTTTAAGCTGTGGTTTGTATTTATAAAAATTTTATTTCTGTTTTAAACAAATTAGAGTACTGTACTTTATGAAGAAAATATCATATTTTCCTGGATACACATGCAAAGTAGATTTGGCTGCAATTTCCTTGGAAAGAGTGGCTGCTTTAAAGCAATAAAAGTGCCATGTCTTTTAATGTCCTGATGATATTTATGTTCATTTTTTGAAATTTTCTTCTAAATTTCAGTGAAATTAAAACAAAAAATGAACAACTAAGATATATTTTAGTTTATCTTAACAGAATTAACCATTATTTTCTTATTATCTACAATATTTTTTTATTTTTCAGTATTTTATAAAAAATTTGATTTTTTTCCAAAATATTATTTGTTGAATTTTATAATTGGAATAAATTTGATAGATTAGACTATAAAATTAACAGGATGGGATAAAAATATTCAAATTCTATTCTAGCCATTCAAAAATAAACAATGTTTGTTTACACGTAATTTAAAAAAATATTTTGGCAACTGAGAAAAATTAGGACCTATTGTCAAAATGGCATATTTTCAATAATTACAGACAAAAAATCCAGTTTATAAAAGCTGGATTAATAAAATCAGAATTGAATTTTTTTTTAACTTGTTTTTTTATTGTTTTTATCATTTATTATTCAATGTCCTTGATATCTATTGATGACAAAGACATCCAACAGGTTATTAATAACTCTGAAAATAGCTGTCAAAAATTAAGGATTAGATTTGAAAAAGGCAGTTTAAATAGAAATCATCCCAAACAATTCATGATGATGATGTGTCGAAATTAGCTTTACTGACAAATATAGTGTAAATTGTAAAGATCATTATTTCAATCCATCAAAGTGTTAAGGTTTTTAATTTAAATAGCATTTTATTATTATTTAAATATGTTAAAAGTAAATAATTTAAGATTAATAATAAAAAGTGTATTTTAAAAATAAATTGAATCACTAACAGATATCATGCCATTTATCAACAAAAATATCATTTTTCTTTAATTTTCAATTTTTTAGTTCTCTGTTAAAATGAAAAATATTTTAACGGAGTTCTAAAAATTTTTAGTTTTTTCTTTTAGATATGATCTAAATACTATCTCCATGCCAAATTTGAAATTTATACATCCAGTGGTTAAAAAACTAATTTATACAGTAAGTGAATGAATAATTTCCATTACTCACTCACTCACTTATTCATGCTGTTGAATATATATATATAAACAGGTAATCCTTGATTTATGATGGGGATTGTTTTAAACCCTGCCATTATAAGTAAGAGTAGTCATAAATCAGAAATACTCAAAATATATAAATTGCCCACTATCAGTATTTATTATTATTCTTCATTTATCACAATAAACCTAACAAACACAAAAATACAAAAACCGACACAGAAAAGATGCTTTTTGTGTATCAGCTCATTGATCAGGGACTTTAATCCTTTGCCAATTGTATTGACCAATCACAAAAATTATTGATGGCATCACATCCTAAATGTGAATATCACAAAATTGAGGACTTGTATTAGATATATAACCTCTATTAGATATTATTTGTGTTGGTAGTTAATTTTATTCTAAAATTACAGGCTGAAATTAATAAAGTGGTTCTCCTATTTGTATGATTAATTTGCTCAAAAAATGTTCACATTATAATTGAAAATAGTATAAGTCCAACTATGCTTAATTTCAGTATATATAAATATATGCATAATAATTTGTGATCCAGTGGAAAAACAAAGTATAAAATGAGATATTGAAATTTGAGAATCATAGTTTAAATATACTCCCGCTTTGATTTTCTATTTTTCTTTTGAAACAGGGTAAAATGGATGTAAAGTATTTTTAATTCAAGATTATAGTACAGAAAAATAACAAAGAAATAACATATATTATAGAGGATTTTGTAAACTTATTTTTAATATAATTATGAACTTATCTTATTTTTCCACAAACAGCTATTTTAAGTAATTTTACAATATGAAGATTTTATAAAAAATACTTAAATATAATTAAATAGAAAAATGCTGTGAAAAATATTATTTCATTGATGAAAAATAATATAATATGAATACATATAGGACTAGAAATGAACACATAGTGGATTAGAAAAAGTTGAATGACTAGGTATGTCTAAATGGCTATAATAGAAAAACTTATTTTTACTTATTCATTAAAATGACTTGTATTCCAAATCAGAGTAGTCAGTTTCTGATTCAAACACCTCTGGGTTCTAACTAGTGACATTTTCATATTCTATGCCAAACACTTCAGTATAGAATGGTAAATTTTTTTTAATATAAATTAGAAGCTATTTAACATCAGTGACTTTTTTTTTTTTTTTTTATTTATTTTATTATATATTTTTAATTAAAATTATTTTTTTTTATAACTTTTTTTTTTTTTTTTTGTGATGATTTTACATTTTGTAATTAGCACATAAATAAAAAAAAAATGATAGTGAAGGAAGGAAAATAATAGTAAAATAACGAAAGAAAATGAAAAAAATAATGAATAATGAAAAACTTCTTACTTTAGATATTAAATAAAAGCAAACAATAAGCCCAATAATGATTTATCTTACTTATTTGGCTTATTGTTTGCTTTTATGAAAAAAATAATGCCACAAAATCTAAAATAACTGGCTTCACATTGCCTGACTGTAGCCTAATAGTCACACAGACAGAAACACCATTTATTGACTGAATGAGGAAAGTAAAACATATAGTTGCTTATTCAGCTATTGCTCTCAGAAATCATCTTCCATATAAAAAAAAAACCATAGAAAAATAAGGTAAATATATTTTATCTTGCTTTTAAGCCCATTTCCAGATAAAATTAGGTAAATTGATTTTTCCATCAGACACTCATATGGTAGATAAAAAATTAATGAACATATTGTAAGCGTAGATAAGCAGATTTAAGTCCATAAATGATATTTTTGCAAAAAAAATTAAACTTTTTAGTAAACAATTTATTTATTTTTCATTCACATTTTATAGAAATTCAATTCAAATGCTAGGCATGTCTACATATCTCTGAAACCATGGAATTAGAAATTACATAAGACAGGAACCTACTGTATATTTTTCATTTTCATTAATATTTTAAATATATGCATATAGACTTAAATAGAATGAAGGTGATAATTTATATGCAATATTTTTTAATATTAGTTTGATCTTATTAGTTGTCAGTTATGTGTTTTGTGTTATTCATTGTATGTAGTATTTGTTTGATAAAACTATTATCTTGATGATTGAAAAATTTAATGTGATTTTTATATAAATATTACTATGATGATAAACAATTTAATAGGTTAACATAGAAATTATTTTTGATAAAATATTCATTTTAGATAGCCAGTGTGATAGATAGTTATGCAGCAACACTACACAAACGATCAGACAGAGATGTTTTCTTCATGACAACTCAAGGTATTGTTCAGTTAGTGCAAAGATACAGAAATGGTATTCGTGGCCGAATGAAAGTTGTTGTTCAGGATTTATTAAAACAATATTTAGCTGTGGAGAGAGAATTTCAATTAGGTGAGTACTTTTGAAAATATGAATTTATATCACACTAAATATTTTTTTCTAAATTTAAATATAATCCTTATTTTTTATTTAGGACATTATGATAAATGTGTGTCTGTCTTAAGAGAAAAACATAAAGACAATATGGGTGCTGTTGTTAGCAAAATATTTTCTCATCTTCAAGTTGCAAAGAAAAATCAACTTGTCATAAATCTTATTGTGAGTAAAAATATAATAGAAATATTCAAAATATCAACAAATTTCTAACTTTATTTAATTATTAATATAGAACCATCTGTGTGGTCATGAACCTGGATTAACTGATGAATTAGCTATTATCCTAAATGATTTAACAGGATTAAATAAAGTTGAAAATGCTAAGGTTGCACTCAGAGCAAGACAAGTATGTTTTTTATTTATATTAATTTATTATGAATTATTGCATGAATATTGCTATAAAATGTTTTTAAATTGTTATATTCATTGAATTATTATTATACAGTAATAAGTTTTCACGCATTTAAAATTCTTGCTATACATAATTTTATATATACAAAAAAATAAATGCAAAGTTTATTTTTCTAACTTTAATGCAAAAAATAAATAAATATATAAAAAGTTTCAGAATAAATTATATACAGTATCTTGTGTAGATTGTGTTCACAGCAGAATGCAATAAAATATAATTTAAGACTCAAAGTATAAGAATATATAATGCAAAACAAAGTATAACAATGAGTTCTTATATCTTAGTTGTTTTGTCTTATTATTATTGCTATCTAGTGACAATAATTAGAAATACAGGTATACCCAACTTACTGTAACTCATTTAAAGTATTTTTTTGGTATTATGTGAAATCAATTTTGCTAACTATCTTTGCCTTACAGTATAAACAGCTCTTGCTATAACTAACTTAAACACAGTAAAAAGCTCTATTTGCAAGGCACAAACACTTTTTATTAATCGAAAACGTTTTCGGACTAGGTTATAGTCCAACATCAGTAGAAACGTTACTTAACTTAACATATTCTATCGTTCTAATTGGTTATGGAATACTGTTTAAATATATGTATATAGAATATTTTTTTTTTTTTTTGATCTATGTATAAGCTGACCCCCCACTTCAGAATTTTCTTTTGAGAAGAAAACCTCGGCTTATACACAAGTATATACGGTATATATATTTTTTCACATTTGGGCTAAAATGGCACCAATTATTTTAAAGCTATGTAATTTCTTTGAATTCTAATTTTTTAGAGCACTTATTTGTAGGGAGGTCAGTTTGGGACAATATAAAGAAATATAAGGGGCTCAAAAATTTAACTCGACAAAAAGTTTTTAAGAATATACAAATTTTATTTTTTAAAAAAATACAATAATATCAAAATCAAATTAAGATACTTGAATAGATTATATAAATAAAAATCAAAATAACTGTTTCCTTCATTGAACTCAAACTAATATGCCATGATTCATAACAGAGTATTGAAGTTATTTTTCTTTTCATTATCAAGTGAGGACAGTAGAATTATTTTAAGTATAAAACACAGTACACCTCTCCTCTGATTTACACAGTACTTTTTTACAGGATTTCACTTTTACATAGTTTTCAAAGTAACTTATTACCATTAAAAGTGGTTAAAAATAAAAACTGGTTTTAAACAAAAATTTATGCTGCACACACATTTGTATAATCATTCTTTAGTATCACTCTTTTGTTAACACTGGCAATAAACCTAAGAAAAGGGAATTTCCCCTTTTTTGCATATATGAAAAGTATTTATATTAGTTATCACAATAAATCTTTAGCAGCAGATAGATGCATATTATTGTGCTTTTTCTAATCAGAAATTTTTACAACTTCATATTTAATGGTTACTGATACTAATTTTTTATGAATTTTGTATTTCTAGTTTTTATAAAATGAATTACATATAGCTTTATATACCGGTATTTATTTCATGTATGGACATTTGTATTTTATTTTTACTTTATGTTGAAATAAATAAATTTAGTTAAATAACTGACTAAATTATGTGCATTTTGATTTTTTTTTTTTTTTTCAATTTGCATGGTTTTTCATACATAAAGCCATGATTTCGATTTACATGTTATTCTGAGGAACTGATCTTCAGTGTAAATCAGGAGATAAGTATATATCAATCCACTATCTTCTAGCAATATTTTACTGAACTTTAATAATTACATTTATACAATATATGAATATCTTAAAATTCTCACTCTGGTTGAGGATTCTGCAATTTAGCAGTGCCTTCAGCCCCAGGAAGGGTAAGTATATCACTGACAACCTCTTAATTTGATAAAAAATAAACAGCAAATCACTATAAGAAACAAAGAGATTGGCATCATTTCATAATTTATATTTTAATGCAAGCATTTCATAGTAATTATCTCTTACTCAGTAAATAATATATAACAGTTTTAAAAATCTCTTAATTAGATCAATTTAAATTAAAATCTGATGATGTCATGGAAATGAAATAAATATTGTTTTAGTCAATCAACTGATATTAAACAGTTTATCAATGAGAGTTGTTTGGAACAGTTTTTAATTTTATTACAAATACAGAAAGAAGTATACATTTTCAAATAAAACAATAAAACAAAATAAAATACTTCCCATAGTTGCCATTTTAACTTGTATATCTAGGAAATGGAACGACTCCTCAGAAGTTTGCTCAATTTTTAGATCCTTGCCATAACACACTGACAATATTTAATATTTCTATCATTCTGAAACTGACAATATGATGAAATCTGAAATGGCTGATATCATACAGTGCAGTATACAAGGAATGATCAAAAAGTTCATATAATAACAAGATATCTTTATTTTACGTACTTTCACACTAAAATAGTTCTAGTATTCTTCAAGAACTATTGCTTCGCAAGATATCTTTATTTTACGTACTTTCACACTAAAATAGTTCTAGTATTCTTCAAGAACTCTTCCTTGAGTGTGCGTGTTTAAATCTATGAAATAAGAAATTTCTAATTGAAATATATTAAAAAATACAGTGCATAAAAGTTACTTCAGTACTTTTTAGGACTAAATAACCTACGTGTGAGTTATAAACAATTTATTCAATTTGTTTGTAATATATATACACACACACTATTTTGAAGAATGCATGTGTTAAAGCAAAAATCCTTTTTTCTTCTACAGCATATACATACATACACGCAATCATTATGCAAATGGGGTATGCATGCATGCGCACACAAAAACAAACAAACACACGCACTATTCCAAAGACATATTGATGACAATTATGTCTCTACACATTAATAAGAACCACACACACACACACACACACACACACACACACACACACACACACACTCTCCACACACACACACACACACACACACACACACACACACACACACACCCCAGTTAGTCTGCCATTGTTCAAAATATCAAGAGAATTCATTTTTTAATATGTCCTGTAATTGGCTTTAATGCTGGTTTTGATGTTGTCCAAGCTGTCAGTTTTTTCCTTTTCATAGCTGTTTTTAGTTTTGAGAAGAACCAAAAGCCAGCTGGGGCCAAATTAGGAATATAGGAGTTGCAGTATTGCATAGTTTTGAGAAGAACCAAAAGCCAGCTGGGGCCAAATTAGGAATATAGGAGTTGCAGTACCCAAATGAATGTTGTCATATGCCAAAAATTCTCCGATTCACAAAGCACTGTGGTACTGCATGTTATAATGATGGAGAAATGATCCATCTTTCCAATGTTTGGTCTTTTGTAGTGCACCACAAGTCATAGTCACTTTAAAATTTGTTCATAATAAAGTGAATTTACAGTTGTGTGTGCAGAAACAAATTCATGGTGCACCATGCCTTTGTTGTCAAAAAAAACAATCAATATGATCTTGACATATGATTTAGACATTCTCACCTTCTTTGATCTTGGAGAACCGTTGTGTTAATTTGTTCATAATAAAGTGAATTTACAGTTGTGTGTGCAGAAACAAATTCATGGTGCACTTTGTTGTCAAAAAAGGCAATCAATATGATCTTAACATATGATTTAGACATTCTCACCTTCTTTGATCTTGGAGAACCTTTTGTGTGCCATGAAGATGATTGCACTTTGATCTTAGGATCATATCTGTAAACACAAGTTAAATCTCATGCAATGATTTTGATCAAAATTTCTTGTTTACCCTTTGTTTGAAAGCAGATATTTTTACAAATAAATATTAATGATTTTAACTAAAATTATTGTAAAAGAGAAATCTGAAAAGACACCTTTATGATGCATACTGAAATGGAAGTTTGATAATAAAATTACCACATGAAATATGATCACTGTCAACAAACAGTAATGCCTAATTGAAAGGTTGTTTGTTGACTGGATTGCATTATACAAACTTTTTGATTACTCCTTGTATGTGTATGATAACTTGGTACTTATATTTCATTGTAATAAACAATTTAATTTTTAATATATAAAACAAAATATTAGTAGTTAAACATATTTTCTTCATTATGTATCAGATTCATAGTAATATGCTACTACTTATAAAATCTAAAGAAACCAGATGAAAAACTTTATAGTAGAATAATTTTTTTAATTTTTAAATTTTAAATCTCTATAAATATTAAATACAAAGTGCTTTTGATATAATTACATCTTCATCAATGTACAATTATAATTTTACACACAAGTATACAAATAACTTTTAGAACTTAGCATCAGCATTCTATAAGTTTGATAATGACTGGTAGAACAGATTCATATTGCTACTATGCTAACTTTGCAATGTAAACAAAAAATTAGTTGCTAAGAAACAAGGCAGGTGATTAATGAGAAGTTCAATTAATAAACATTGTACAACCAACAAAATAAATATAAAGTAGACATTTAACCAAAATACAATTACATAAAAAATATAGCTAATTAACATTAAAGGTAGAACACAAAAATGATAAAACATCAAATAAATATAAAGTAGACATTTAACCAAAATACAATTACATAAAAAATATAGCTAATTAAAGGTAGAACACAAAAATGATAAAACATTATGCAGAAATATGTTGCATACTATGCGACTGTTTATTATGGTCTAGTACAGTATTTATCACACCATTGCCATGCATTATTGATGGATTCTAATTCCAGATTAGTCATAGCCACTTTCTCCTGTGACTTCTTTTATGTATCTGTATGTTTTTTGCATATCTACCTTTAATCAGGTTTTCTACTGTCCTCAATAAATTTGTCCATTCCTAATCTACAGTGATGTCATAATTCAGGGTGGCCAAACTTCATATCACTACAAGCCCTATAAGAGAATTTCAAATACTTGAGAACCACATTCTCTCTCTGGATCAATGAGAACAGCTTCAGTTTTCGGGTAATCTTAAAAATGATTTCAAAAATTGTTTATTTCAGATGAATTTATTTCGTATAAATCAGGGGTTCCCAATAGGGTCGATATCAAACCCTTGGAGGTCAATAAAATTTTAAAGAGGGTCATTGATGATCAAGGGTCTGTTGGGGGTCGATAGCCAAATATGCACTGGAGGTCAATAAAATTTTAAAGAGGGTCATTGATGATCAAGGGTCTGTTGGGGGTCGATAGTCAAATATGCACTGGTGATTGATCAGCATGATCAAGATCCCATTGATTACAAAAAAATTTATTAATAAAATTGATAATTAATTGTTTATTGATTTAAAGCTATATCATGTAGTAAGGAAGAAATCATATGAAATAAATATAAGGGAAAAAATACACTAAAATTATTTAATATATTTTAAAAAGCAATAATATTTTTTTAAAATATATTAATTTTTAATTTGCGATTGTCTGTTATTGAAAAGGATTACATTTCCTCAGAAGATATATTGTTATATACAAGCCACTTGCAAAATTTAAAAGATTTTAATGTTCGCTTCCAAGACATTAAAAATTTGAATGTTCCAGCATGGATCATAGAACCACTGCACTGTGATATATCTGATTTTGATATTATGATACAAGAAGAGTTAATTGCATTGAAGAAGGATGTTCAAGTACAAATCTCATTTGAAATGCATGAGTATGCTAAGTTTTGGAATTTAAAAATCATCTGAGAGAAATATCCCCAAATAAAAGTTGTTACCGAACCAGCATTATTGACTTTTCTTTCTTCTTACCTAGTGGAAGCAGGTTTAAGTCAAGTCAATAATTTACTACAGAAAACAAGAAATAGGTTGAATATTTTTGAATGAAGTGATTTAAGAATTAAGTTACCGGTAAGCAATTTTATGCAAATATTAAAAAAATTTGCATCAATCCATCAAGCACAGCCATTAGATCAATTAATATCGAACTTTTGTGCAGTTAGAATCTGTGATTTTGTTTCTGAAAAATTGTTTATATTTGTAAAATTAAAAATGATAATAGTACAAAAAATAATAAAACATAAAACTAATAAACACATTTTTTCAAAATTTTGTTGTTCATATTCTTAGTCTAATTGTTATCTTTAAGTTATTTATGTACAACTATTTATTTATGATTATGTTGTATGCTGTATATTATAGAGAAAAATGTAAGGGGGTCGATGAAGAAAACCAGTTTTTTAAAAGGGGTCGATGCAAGAAAAGGGTTAGGAATCCCTGGTATAGATGCATAATATTTTTTATAATAAATAAAAAAAATAATATATTTGTAATTTGTTTAACTTAAACAAGTATTTGCTTCATATTTACTATTGACTTTCATGATATAGAGCCACATTGAAGGTACCAAAGAGCCGCATGTTGTTCGCGAGCCACAGTTTGGTCACCCCTGGCCTGTCATAATTTAAAGCTCTCTGCAGTTTATGGTCAGTGTCATCCTTGTGTTTCTTTAGTCTTTTAAATAATGGTCTACTGATGAATCCCATGTAAATTTCATCACATTTAGTATCCCTATTACAGATAGGGATTTTGTAAGCATCTAATAGTTTGGCCCTTTCAAATCTACCTTTTCATTCCACATGATGTTAGATACCATGTTGCACCTAGTGTATGCTATCTTCTGTTGAATGTACTACACAATTTTCTTTTTAAGCTTTAGTATAGCTCTACTTATGCCCACAAAATATGGAACATCATCATCAGGAATCTTTGCTTTAACACCAAAATTGGCTATACTATTACTACCAATTTTACAAAGAGCTTCCAAATTACAACTTTAGGATATTCATGGGCCTTCTGCCTGTTTAATTATCCAATCAACTTCTTTGTTAATTGCCTCCTGTTTATTAATTGAACTTTTCTCATTGCTTGTCTGCCTCGTTTCTAGGAAACTAATTTTTGTTTATTATTCATTTATCTGGTTCATAAGATTTTGTACTTCTGAGAATAGTTGAGTGATAAATCATATCCTGTTTTATTAAATGCAGAGAAATTTTTTGTAAAAAATTAGTTTCCTAGAAATGAGGCAGACAAGTAATGAGAAAAGTTCAGTTAATAAATAGGAGGCAATTAATGAAGAAGTTAGTTGGATAATTAAACAGGCAGAAACCCGTGAATATCCTAGAGATGTAATTTGGAAGCTTTATTGTAAAATTGGTAGTAATACATACAGCCAATTCTGGTGCAAATTTTGTTTTCACTTTCTTATATCTCATCTTATTATTTGAATATCTTGTATGCTTGGAATAATGATTACTATTGCAAAAATCTCAATTATTATTGTTATATCTAATTGACTTAGTGAATATTTGTTTTTTAAGGTAGCCAACAATGATAAGCTCATACAGATTTCAAAGTACTTATAGTTAAAAAAGTGAAAAAATCATGAAATTTAGTAATAACTTGTATTTTTTTTATGTATTAAAGAAAAAATATTTTTTATTACAATAAAACAAAAACAAAATTATGTCCAGCTTCATCATTTTAGATTGCACATTATCAGTTTCAGAACGGTGGAAATTTTTGATGTCATGTTAGTACATTATAGCAGAGATGGATAATAAAATTGATTTGTATGTTATAACAAAAATATATTAAACAAGTATGCATTAAGCAGGATATATCTATATATTTCTGATGTCAATTTGACATCATATAATTGAAAGCAATTCATGCTAGTTGAAAATATGTTCATTTTGAATAGTAATATTTCAGTTTTTTATGATTAGAGTAATCTAGATTTATAATTAACAATTCAATAAATGATAATATTTGATATCTGATAATCACAAACTGATTTAATTAGTAGCTATTCTTTCTGATTAAGTAATCAAATATAATGCTATAAGACTAAGTATTTTTATTATAATTTAATTTAATTTTAATTTAAATTGAAAAATCTTAAAATACAGTTTTGTTTTTATAAAAATAAAATAATATAATTTAAATTTACAAAAATTATGTAATAATTTTTAAAATATATATTTTTATATTTTAGGTTTTAATTGCAGCACATCAACCTCCATATGAATTACGTCACAATCAGATGGAGAGCATTTTCTTATCTGCTATAGATATGTATGGACATGACTTTTGTCCAGAAAATCTTCAGAAATTAATAATGTCAGAAACATCTATATTTGATGTTTTACAGGATTTCTTCTATCATTCAAATATTATTGTGAGAAGAGCTGCTTTAGAAGTGAGAATTATTTTGCTTAAATTTAAAATAAATTAAACCTATAATCATTTGCAAAATAAATTTTTTTTCAGGTCTATGTTAGAAGAGCATATATATCATATGATTTAACTTGTCTTCAGCATATGTGTCTTATATCTGGAATTTGTGCTGCTCAATTCCAATTTCTTCTTCCTACTTCTCATCCCAATAGGTAATTTAATTAAATTTTATTTAATTTCAAAAATTGTAAAAAAAAATAAGTATTAAAAACATATATTTATTTCTAGAGTGCTTCATAATCGTACAACAGAAACAAATCCTTTATCACATTCAGTTTCAAGAGATGAAGAAGGAATGAATTCTGATATAAATATGGAAAATTGTCAAAGAATGGGAGTAATTGCTGCATTTCAGAATTTTGATGAATTTGTACAGTAAGTAAAAAGTTTTATGTTTATTTTAAAATTATTCTGATTAAATTTCTTATAATTTTTAAAATATTTCACAGGAATTTTGAACATGTTGTTAGTCTTCTTGGACAGTCTTTACCTCCAAGTCCTCGACTTTCAGATTCAGATTTCAGCCCAAGAGAGAGATCTGTTTCTGTCATTAGTGATAGTGAAGCTATTAAGGTATTCATACTACTATTTATGATATAGAAATTATCATTGATATTGTATAACTTTTTTCTCCTACCTTACAAAAGAAAAGGCCAGATATATGTCTTACTTTCTTAACGGGATTGAGGAGAAGGTTTAAAATAATAGACATTTAATTATGTTCATTCTAAGTTAAATTATAAAGACCTCAAGATTTGATTATTTTATTATTATAAAAAATTTAATATATTAAATAGTAGTATCAGTAGTAAATAAGCTACTACTCAACTCATGATAATGCTATTGATAGGAGAACTATGAATAACTACTATAAACTATGAATGACTTCAAACTCTGTCATTAAATAATTTTTATTTCCCTTTAAATTTGCTATTTTGTGAAATTTTAAAAATTCAACAATGTTTTTGTATCTGCATAATTTAATTCCATATTTACATATGCCTTTTAGTAATTCACAAATTCCTTTTGAAAATTACCTTTTTAAGATGTTGACTCAGATTATCTATTTGACCCATTTTGGACCAGCCAGGCTCATATGGGCTACTAATTGTAACACAAGACATACAACAAAGATGTACATTACCTATACAATAAATAAATATAACAATAAAACTCTATGCCATAAACAAATTAATGAAATAAATATAAATAATAAAAGCAAAATTAAAAGTGAACCAAAATAAAACAACTTTAAAACAAGCACTTTATAGCAGTAAACTCAATAGATATTTTTTATTTTATTTTGCAAAAAATAATACTTTTGGCTAATTCCATCCTCAGCGCTATACATTAACTGATTAGCCAAAAGTATTTTGCAAAATAAAATAAAAAATATCTGTTGAGTTTACTGCTATAAAGTACTTGTTTTAAAGTTGTTATTAATGAACTTAGTTGTTTGGTTTTGTAAGTTATCAAAACAAAATTTTTAAGCTTGCTTTTATTATTTATATTTGTTGGTGAATCTTGATTTTTTATGAATGAAATAAATATATAAAATTATAATAAATAAACTGTCAGTCAGTCATTTTCTGATCATGTTTAATTTTATTTGCTTATTATTAACCCCCTCTTTCACACATATCATCATTCATAATGTGTGCAAGAGAGTAAAAGAAAAATAAGAAAAAAGAAAATAATTATAAAACAAGATTTAAATCTGGGTTTTACAAATTACATACTTTGCAATCCTATCAGTTACATTTTAGTTTAATGGTAGGTACATTTATTATACATTATTTTAACACATTCATGCCAATAAATATTTGATTATTTTAATTTATGTTTAAGATGAAAAAATAGTTCTTTGAAAAATTTATTTGTATTTCCCAGCTAAATGGGATTATTTATACTAAATAGGACATTAATATATACAAAAATATAAAAATGTTACAAAATTTTTTCTTCTTTCATTGTAATTGTTTTGAACAACAGTGTGATATATTGTAATATAATCAAATTACATTAGAAGAAATAGTATACAAACACTATTATGTTTTATTAACTGTTGTTCAGAATTTCATTGTTTACATCCATTAAAGATTTTATTGTTTATATTTTTTATTTGCATGGTTTTGTTGTTTTATTGTTTTTATTTTTTGTTTGCAAAACCATTTTTTAATAACAGATTTTTATGGAAAAAATGAATTAATATAAAACTGATGGCACTATTAGTGTTACAATATGATGCTATCCATTGTCAAATATGAAATATTGCAGATAAAAGAAAAATTGAGCAATGTAATGTAATTAATGATTATAATTACATTATATTCGTTAATTATAGTAAACTCCCATATAATGTGAATTTGTATAATGTGATGAAAAAATTGTGACTTTCTTTTCAAAATGAATATTGTTTGTGAAACTTTTAAATTTATAATTATTTATATAGTTAGTCAATATAAAATTTTATTATTATATTTGTTATAGCTTGATGATCCAATGCATATTCTGAATGTTGCTATATTTATGAAAAATGAAGAAGATGATACTACTTACAGCAAAATGTTCACAGAGTTTTGTTCAGGACAGGTTAGTTATTAAAATAAATTTTTTAATTTCATAATTATTTTTTGGGATTATAATTTAAGAATGAAACTTTAGAACAAGATTATCTAGTTAACATATTACTGATTAATAATAATTATTTCACCTATTGCTGTTTCCAGTAAATTAATAATTTTTTAATAATTTTATAAATCATAAAATTAATTTGCATAATCATATATCAACAATCTTAAGTCAAATTCTTATGAAAATTTCAAAAAATATATCAAAAGGTTAACATTTTTCATACCAATATTTTTAAATTTATATGTCAAATAGAGAATTAGTTCTATTTTTCCATGCATGATAACTAAATTTATTGCTTTTTATAGCTATCTACAAAACTCTTGCTGAATTTCATTAGTTTGTTTGGTCTTCTGAACAAACTAAGATATTATCCATGGAATTCTAATGATTTTTTCAAATTAAAATGCTTTAGAGAAGTGAATGTATCATCATATAAATTTTTTAGATTTTTCTTCTATTTCTGTATCGAAAAATTCATATAATATTTTTCATAACTTCTACATTTTAAGCCACACATTTTTTTCACATATTTTATTATATTCATATAATTTATTTAGTTTATAGATAAGTACATTCAATCAATATTGAAACATTTAAAATTATTTGTCTATCATTTTTTCCATCTTGATTGACTCTATCCATCCAATTACCATATTTTACATATAGTTAATACTTTGAATAGTGCAAGAAATTTGTGGAACCATTTATTCACACTAATCGAGGCCTACCTGTATTTAAATCAAAATCTAAAACTGGTGATTATCATAATGATATGAACTTTGACAATTTTCGTACTTGGGTTAACAAGCAGTTGCTGCCAAATTTACCTCCTAAGTCAGTTATTATTATGGATAATGCATGTTATCACAATGTTCAATTAAATAAAATACCAACAACTTCCTCAATAAAGGCAGAAATAATCAAGTGGCTAGAAGATCACAACGTGTCATTTGACCCCACATTAAGAAAGCCAGAACTTTTGGATCTCGTTAAATTACAAAATATTTCTCCATGTTACAAAATCGACATGGCATTTAAAGAACAAGGTCATGATGTTTTGCAGCTTCCCCCGTATCACTCCGATTTAAACCCCATTGAATTAGTGTGGGGGTATATTAAGGGACAAATAGCAGAAAAAAAATGCCGGTTTATCTCTTAATAATATACGAGATCTTTGTATTAGAGAATTTTCAAAATATTCCAAAGATCAATGGGTAAAATGCTGTGACCATGTCCTTCACGTCGAAAATGAATATTGGAAAACAGATGGTCTTCTTGACGAAGTTATCGATAAATTTATTATAAATACAAACGATGACTCGTCAGAATCCGATGAAAATGATTTGGCTGTAGAATTAGATTTAAGTTAATCAAAGCATTCTTACAAAGGAAAACGTATAAAAAGAATGCAATCAATATTTTTAGATCCTTTGTTTTCAAATTTGTAATTAATATTTAAATTGTACAATAGGAAATATAAAACTTCATTATAATAAGTGTACTGTCTTATTTTACATCGAAATGTTTACATTAACGATGTTGAATATAGGTAATTGGGTTAGTCTGTCATTTCCCACTGTAACTATCGAATGCCCCTAAACTTCATAAATAGCACTAAATGGTATCTCCCAATGTGCCAGTTCGTTTCTGCGTAGGTTCTTTTCTAAGTTGTACTACTATACACACACAGGTAGCATGTCTGAAATGATGTCAAGTGTAGAAATCCTGGACAATGTCCAACTGGAGTCTTGTTGTATTCAGAACTGAATCCAGTTACTATGTAGAGTTGCATGTAGTCATTACACAGTCTGGAGGCAATCTCCTCTAGTTTGCTACAAGGTACTTTTATAACATGCCTGTATATTGGTAATTTTCTGCAGTCATTTGTATTGATAATGCTGTCATGCCTTCCAGGAGCTATTTACCAGCATAATAATACCAATCTATATGAATAAATTGTAACTAATTATTATTCTTTTAATATAAAAAAAAAAACTGGTAATCTTTTACCAATGCTGGTGTTTGAATACCAGAAAGAAATAAGTGGGAATCTCAGTATTGTAATCATTAAAATGAATATTTTATAACAATGTTTCTCAACTGGTCGTGGATTATTGGTGGTCCCCAGAAAAATTTTAGTGGCCCGTGAACTTCTTTATATTTATTACATAATTTTATGGTCAAATATGACAACTAACTAACCAATTTTTCTAAAATTTTACATAAAGAACAGTCTTCGATGACAATGCATGAATCTAAAAGAAATTTAGACCTACAGTTTCTCCAAAAACTATTGCATGGGATAACTTTTGAAAATTTTTCTCTTCTCTCCCTCTACCGGAGCATCTTGTGCATGATCTTTACTGAAAAGTATATCGTCGTTTTATAGTACTGTCTGAAATTTTTAGGTAATTATTCCGCAAATTACTATAAAAAAAATACTGCACTTTCTTCAATTTGGTACGCAACTTTTTGTGTGGTCTGCAATACAAGCTTAAAATTTTTATTGGTCTGCAGTATCAGTTGTGTTGAGAAACACTGTTTTATAACATGAATCAATTATCAAAGAGTTGAAAATATTGAACTACTAAATATTTGTATAAGGCTTGGATTCAAAAATGTAATCTCAAAAAATAGGATCATTTAACCAAATTATCTGAAAACTTACTAAAAATATTTAATAGATTTTGATTTTAGTACTTTTATTCATGGCTTTTTCTCTTATTCTGAATCCAAATAATTTTTCCATATTTTTTGTATCAAAATTTACATTCCAATGATTCATCATCTCCACTGTAAAAAGTTCTATCAAAGTCAACATCCATTCTAACTGTTGAATTATATAATAGAAATCATATTTATGATTGAAATAATGTTTTACAAATTAAAAAAAAAAATTTTCTAAAATGAAAACCTACAATTTTTATTATTTATATTCTCCTTAGTTTATTTCATTTATTGGTATCATATATTATAGTATCAGATGACAATAATTCCTAATTTCTGATTGAAATCAAGTATTTATATTTAAATACAGATAGGCCTCGATTAGCGCGAATTCGATTAGCGTGACTTAAAAAATTGATACCTTTATTCAGTTAGCGCGAGAAAAGATTCGATTAGCGAGACCGCAATACAAGCTTAAAATTTTTATTGGTCTGCAGTATCAGTTGTGTTGAGAAACACTGTTTTATAACATGAATCAATTATCAAAGAGTTGAAAATATTGAACTACTAAATATTTGTATAAGGCTTGGATTCAAAAATGTAATCTCAAAAAATAGGATCAATTGAAAAATCTTAAAATACAGTTTTGTTTTTATAAAAATAAAATAATATAATTTAAATTTACAAAAATTATGTAATAATTTTTAAAATATATATTTTTATATTTTAGGTTTTAATTGCAGCACATCAACCTCCATATGAATTACGTCACAATCAGATGGAGAGCATTTTCTTATCTGCTATAGATATGTATGGACATGACTTTTGTCCAGAAAATCTTCAGAAATTAATAATGTCAGAAACATCTATATTTGATGTTTTACAGGATTTCTTCTATCATTCAAATATTATTGTGAGAAGAGCTGCTTTAGAAGTGAGAATTATTTTGCTTAAATTTAAAATAAATTAAACCTATAATCATTTGCAAAATAAATTTTTTTTCAGGTCTATGTTAGAAGAGCATATATATCATATGATTTAACTTGTCTTCAGCATATGTGTCTTATATCTGGAATTTGTGCTGCTCAATTCCAATTTCTTCTTCCTACTTCTCATCCCAATAGGTAATTTAATTAAATTTTATTTAATTTCAAAAATTGTAAATAAAAATAAGTATTAAAAACATATATTTATTTCTAGAGTGCTTCATAATCGTACAACAGAAACAAATCCTTTATCACATTCAGTTTCAAGAGATGAAGAAGGAATGAATTCTGATATAAATATGGAAAATTGTCAAAGAATGGGAGTAATTGCTGCATTTCAGAATTTTGATGAATTTGTACAGTAAGTAAAAAGTTTTATGTTTATTTTAAAATTATTCTGATTAAATTTCTCATAATTTTTAAAATATTTCACAGGAATTTTGAACATGTTGTTAGTCTTCTTGGACAGTCTTTACCTCCAAGTCCTCGACTTTCAGATTCAGATTTCAGCCCAAGAGAGAGATCTGTTTCTGTCATTAGTGATAGTGAAGCTATTAAGGTATTCATACTACTATTTATGATATAGAAATTATCATTGATATTGTATAACTTTTTTCTCCTACCTTACAAAAGAAAAGGCCAGATATATGTCTTACTTTCTTAACGGGATTGAGGAGAAGGTTTAAAATAATAGACATTTAATTATGTTCATTCTAAGTTAAATTATAAAGACCTCAAGATTTGATTATTTTATTATTATAAAAAATTTAATATATTAAATAGTAGTATCAGTAGTAAATAAGCTACTACTCAACTCATGATAATGCTATTGATAGGAGAACTATGAATAACTACTATAAACTATGAATGACTTCAAACTCTGTCATTAAATAATTTTTATTTCCCTTTAAATTTGCTATTTTGTGAAATTTTAAAAATTCAACAATGTTTTTGTATCTGCATAATTTAATTCCATATTTACATATGCCTTTTAGTAATTCACAAATTCCTTTTGAAAATTACCTTTTTAAGATGTTGACTCAGATTATCTATTTGACCCATTTTGGACCAGCCAGGCTCATATGGGCTACTAATTGACAGAACTCAGATTATCTATTTGACCCATTTTGGACCAGCCAGGCTCATATGGGCTACTAATTGTAACACAAGACATACAACAAAGATGTACATTACCTATACAATAAATAAATATAACAATAAAACTCTATGCCATAAACAAATTAATGAAATAAATATAAATAATAAAAGCAAAATTAAAAGTGAACCAAAATAAAACAACAACTTTAAAACAAGCAACTTTATAGCAGTAAACTCAATAGATATTTTTTATTTTATTTTGCAAAAAATAATACTTTTGGCTAATTCCATCCTCAGCGCTATACATTAACTGATTAGCCAAAAGTATTTTGCAAAATAAAATAAAAAATATCTGTTGAGTTTACTGCTATAAAGTACTTGTTTTAAAGTTGTTATTAATGAACTTAGTTGTTTGGTTTTGTAAGTTATCAAAACAAAATTTTTAAGCTTGCTTTTATTATTTATATTTGTTGGTGAATCTTGATTTTTTATGAATGAAATAAATATATAAAATTATAATAAATAAACTGTCAGTCAGTCATTTTCTGATCATGTTTAATTTTATTTGCTTATTATTAACCCCCTCTTTCACACATATCATCATTCATAATGTGTGCAAGAGAGTAAAAGAAAAATAAGAAAAAAGAAAATAATTATAAAACAAGATTTAAATCTGGGTTTTACAAATTACATACTTTGCAATCCTATCAGTTACATTTTAGTTTAATGGTAGGTACATTTATTATACATTATTTTAACACATTCATGCCAATAAATATTTGATTATTTTAATTTATGTTTAAGATGAAAAAATAGTTCTTTGAAAAATTTATTTGTATTTCCCAGCTAAATGGGATTATTTATACTAAATAGGACATTAATATATACAAAAATATAAAAATGTTACAAAATTTTTTCTTCTTTCATTGTAATTGTTTTGAACAACAGTGTGATATATTGTAATATAATCAAATTACATTAGAAGAAATAGTATACAAACACTATTATGTTTTATTAACTGTTGTTCAGAATTTCATTGTTTACATCCATTAAAGATTTTATTGTTTATATTTTTTATTTGCATGGTTTTGTTGTTTTATTGTTTTTATTTTTTGTTTGCAAAACCATTTTTTAATAACAAATTTTTATGGAAAAAATAAATTAATATAAAACTGATGGCACTATTAGTGTTACAATATGATGCTATCCATTGTCAAATATGAAATATTGCAGATAAAAGAAAAATTGAGCAATGTAATGTAATTAATGATTATAATTACATTATATTCGTTAATTATAGTAAACTCCCATATAATGTGAATTTGTATAATGTGATGAAAAAATTGTGACTTTCTTTTCAAAATGAATATTGTTTGTGAAACTTTTAAATTTATAATTATTTATATAGTTAGTCAATATAAAATTTTATTATTATATTTGTTATAGCTTGATGATCCAATGCATATTCTGAATGTTGCTATATTTATGAAAAATGAAGAAGATGATACTACTTACAGCAAAATGTTCACAGAGTTTTGTTCAGGACAGGTTAGTTATTAAAATAAATTTTTTAATTTCATAATTATTTTTTGGGATTATAATTTAAGAATGAAACTTTAGAACAAGATTATCTAGTTAACATATTACTGATTAATAATAATTATTTCACCTATTGCTGTTTCCAGTAAATTAATAATTTTTTAATAATTTTATAAATCATAAAATTAATTTGCATAATCATATATCAACAATCTTAAGTCAAATTCTTATGAAAATTTCAAAAAATATATCAAAAGGTTAACATTTTTCATGTCAATATTTTTAAATTTATATGTCAAATAGAGAATTAGTTCTATTTTTCCATGCATGATAACTAAATTTATTGCTTTTTATAGCTATCTACAAAACTCTTGCTGAATTTCATTAGTTTGTTTGGTCTTCTGAACAAACTAAGATATTATCCATGGAATTCTAATGATTTTTTCAAATTAAAATGCTTTAGAGAAGTGAATGTATCATCATATAAATTTTTTAGATTTTTCTTCTATTTCTGTATCGAAAAATTCATATAATATTTTTCATAACTTCTACATTTTAAGCCACACATTTTCTTCACATATTTTATTATATTCATATAATTTATTTAGTTTATAGATAAATACATTCAATCAATATTGAAACATTTAAAATTATTTGCTATCATTTTTTCCATCTTGATTGACTCTATCCACAATTGGTTTGTGTAAACTAATATTAAGACATTCTACTTAAAATTTTCCAATTGAAATAATTCAAAGGTTTGAGAAAATGAGATAAAATATAAATATGTCAACATCAACTTTATTAATTTGCACTAGTTCTTTTTGTAATTTTGTCAGACCAAAGATCTTATGGAATCTTTTAGAAATTCTGTGATAGCTTAAATCAAAAAATATCATCTATATACCATTTTATCTCTAAAATCATCATTTATATCAATGTACTTAATTTCTTTTATGTAAGTTTAAATCATCCCATTGTATTCTTGGTGTTATTTATTTTCATTTTTTTCATTTAAAAAATACAAAAATTCAATTATTTTAGAATTCATTTTTGTATTGTTTTGAGAAAATCAATTGCTATAAGTAAACAGTTTCTATTCATTAGAATATATAATAGTCAATAATAATTTTGAGAAATAATAAAACCAAATAAATGGTTCTTATGAAAACAGTGAACACAATGAGATGATTTAAACTTACATAAAAGAAATTAAGTACATTGATATAAATAATGATTTTAGAGAACACATGGTACATAGATGTTATCTTTTGATTTCAGCTATCACATAATTTCTAAAATATTCCAAAGATCTTTGCTCTGACAAAACTCCAAAAAGAAAATAGTGCAAATTAATAAAGTTGATGTTGACATTATATTTATCAAAACTGCTTGTATATCTTTCTCCTCTGATCTTCAATATATTCTTTCTGCTATCAATTTGTACTATTTATAAATGTTTTTACTTGTGGCACTACTTTTTTAAGATATTAACATCATCTTTTTCATCCACTGATGGATATATATGTTTGCATATATATCTTGTATAGTCTGTCTATTGAAACCAATTACTTTTCTTAGATCATCTCTCCATTGTTTGTATTGCCTGCCAGGATGTATTTTCCCTTGTTTTGGTTGCCATTATCCAATTCTCTTTATCCATTGATTATCAGTTTATCTTGTCCAATGCAACTTCTTCTAAATACTATCATTATGTCTTCTACTCTGATTTGTTCTCTTATTCATTTGTTAATCTTGCAGTCCCTCCTAGCAAATCTTAGTATGTAACTTTCCATGCTTCTTTGAGTTATTGTTAGATTTTTGTTCCATTTTTCTTTGTAAGGGTCCATGTTTAATAACCATATGGTCATTATTTGTGATATGTATATATTAGAGTTATCTTTTTGAAGCATATTGGTATCCTGTTGAAAAAGTTTTTTTATCAGGTGATGCATGCCATCCCAATTGCAATCTATATTTAATTTCTCTCATTATTCTTGTGTTGGGATTACTTATCATAAGTATTTGTATTCTTCAACCTTTTCACTGTCATTTGTCACTTTCAATTGTATGGCTTTCTATCATCACTGATTGTGAGTTTACTTTGTTGAACATTTGTCTTCTCATAGTTCATTTGTAGTTGTATTTTCTTGCTTTCTATTTTGAGATCACTTAGCATTTCCTATAGTTCATTTGGTATTTGGATGATCCCTATGTCATCTGCAAATCTGAAATGATTGAAATACTTTCCATTGATGTTTATTCCTTTGTGTACCTATCCATTTATTCATGGGAATATTTTTTTTATAGGCCAGCTATGAACAGTTTTTGTGAAATGCTGTCTCCTTAACAAATTCCTGGATTTTTATTTTCATACTATCTTTGTGTAATCTTATTATGGCTGTTGCTGCCTCACAGCAGATATGTAGTAGTTCTATGTACTGATGGTCTGTTCTCTGATTTCTTAATGCTTAGTATTATTTTGTAAATACTGAATCAAATGCTTTTTCATAATTTATGAATGCCATACAAAGTGGGATGTGGTATTCTTTACATTTTTCTTTCAATTGAGTGAAAAGATATATGTGATCCATTGATGAGGATTTTTTCCAGAATCTAGCATGTTCTCCTGGTTTGTTCAAATCCAACACCTGTTCGATCTTATAGGGATATTTGTGAATACTTTGTATACTGTCTTTAATAAACTGATAGGTCCAAAGTTTCTCAGATTTGTTTCATTCCCCTTCTTACATATTGACACTATGATTCATTGTCCAGTATCTATTCTGGCAAGTTGTTTGTACACTGATATTTCTCCTTTCTTTAGAAATTTGATATGGATGTTGTCTTCTTTGATTGCAGTTAGTTGATCTTTGTCTTTCATTATGTTTCTCCTTGCTGATAAGTTATTGCTGTTTTCAGTGTTCTCAGCCTACATTGAATCTTCATATATCTTCTCTAATTTTTTTTTCATATTACTTTGCACATTTCTCTGTATTCTATCCAATTGATAGAGGATTTGTTCTTCATCTTTCTTTTCTTTTTTCAATCAACTCTTATGTTTTGACAGATACTCTTCAGCTACCAAAGCAGGTTTGGAAGCTGAAGAGGATCTGTAATAGATCAAAAATGTTTCTTTTCTTAAAATAAATATAGTTACTGCTTATAGTGCTTGTGTTTAATGTTTCTAGTGTTGAAAGCAGAGCTAGAGTCAAGTAACGTGCTTTGACAGATATCTTCTTAATGAGATTTTTTTTTTTATTTAATTCTTGTGGTCTCCGCCTTACTGTCTCTGATAATCATCACTGTTCCATTGTATGCCTTCTATAAGTCACTTTTTTCTTCCACAAGCATTTGAAATCTTTTTTCAACTTTAGGCTGTATTCTTTTCTTGATCTTTAGATGTCCTATGTTAATCTTTTGTCTTCTGTGTGATATTGACCATCTTTTACATTGAATATCAAGTTTAACTTTGGTAAGGACTAGCCTGTAATTGTTACCAGTATTGAACTGGTTGAGTATGGAAATATCTTTAATTGTACAGTTATAGTTTTTCAGGATGTAGTCAATTTCATCTGTCCGTTTAGGCAGATGCATAATGAAATTGAAATATTTTAATTGCTCTTTCTTGTCAAAAAAAGGTGTTCATTATCTTCAGATTGGCATGAGTTGTAAATTCTACCAAACCAGTTCCTTTTTTGTTTTGGTATCTGTGCCATAATTTTTTATATATTTTTTATCCTATTGTCTTGTGCCAACTTTTACATTAAAGTCACCTATGATGATTGTAAAGTATGATGGATTGATATTCAATTCCTCATTAATATCTTCTTATAGAGTTTCTATCTCTTTATCCTCACTGCTGGTGGTTGGTGCATATATTTGCATTACTTTCAATTGATATATCTTGTAATCCTCACTGTAACTTGTTCTGCTCTGTCTAAGTTGTTGCTGAAATTGATGATGTTATGTGCAATGTTCTTATGGCTTAGGAATTCTATTCCTCCATTGTTGTTACTCATTTTCTCAATGGTAGAAGAGGTACCCACTTCAAAGTTCCATGAAGTGTACTCTTTTCTTTTTCTTGTTTTACTGAGTCCAATGATGTATTAGTTGATCTTTTCTGCTTCATTTTCTAGTTCTGTAGGCATTATGTTAAAAGAGATCATCCATTATACATAGCCAAAGGCAGTAATTGAAGGTAACTTGTCCTCCTGTCCAGGTATTCTTAGCATACCAGCACCTTCCATACAGTTGCTGCTGTGATTGGGACTACCAGTGCTACTTGTGAATCTTTTTTTTATGTTGTACAGCATGGAATCATTTGGAAGAATAGTAGACTATTATTTCCCCATGTTAATCTAATGCAAGTTGGAGAGGGGAGAGTGGCAGTATCTCATCTCTACATAACATATTGATTTATCTACTATTTTTTATTAATAATTTTAATCTATATCTGTTGTTTGCAGATTTCTAAGATTTAGAATATTTTTAAAATTTGTGTTTGGTCCTTAACTAAATTTTACACAAATTCTGGAATATTTTTTTTGTGTTATGCAAGTCTTTCAGCTTTGGTTTTAGTGCTAATCTTATCTTCAGCACAAAGCTTACAAGAAATGTTAAATAAAATAAACATACATAGCAGAAATATAGGTATTAAAATTAATAAGAACAAAACTAATGTTTCCTATCATCTTAGAAGCAGACTAAATCCTTCTAAATAATGATCCAGTAGAATATGTAAAAAAATTTGCATACTTAGGCCAAATATTTGATATGGAAACAAGTTTAGAATAAAAAATAATCTGCCTTAAAAGTATTCAGTCCGTGCATATTGTATGTCCTAATATTGATCTGAAACATGAACATTAAATGCTCAACAAATATAATAAATTCAAACAACTGAAACAAGAATGGAGAGAATAACTTTGGATATAACACTAAAAGACAGAAAAAAAAATGAATGGATATGAGCACAAACAAAATTTATTGATGCAATACACTACAGTATATCAAATTGTCAAAAAGGAGATGGGCAGACCATTTAACCAGAAGGGCAGACAATCAGTAGACCATTTTAACAATGAAGTAGATACTTCATGGAAAGAGAAAGATGGCTGGAAAAAATTGGATGAGTACTGCATAGGACCAGAAGAAATGGAATATCTTTGGGAGGCCTTTATCCAGTAGTGGACTAAAAATGGCTGCTGAAGATGATGTAATCCTTTAAATTTGCTTCTTAAAAGTCCATTTATTTTTCTGTAAATAAGAGGCCCTATGCCTAATCTTTGGCCTAATCATTTTTGTTTACTTTCATATTAATTTTTACACTTTCACTAAATTTCTTCATTTATTCTTTGTTTGGGCTTCTTAGTTGAATAATATAAAAATAATTTCAGTTTGATATATCTAAATACCTTCTCTTGACTTTTTTCAAAAATTTACAAATCAACCACAAATATAATTATCCTAAAAATATTTATAGGAAAAATATCATTGCTTTGATATAACTTATTAAAAGTTCTAGTATTTTTATTATTATTACAGACACTGATAAAAAAAAACTCCATTTCCAAAAAATGATTAATTTTTTATACTTAATAGATATTAATGATTTTTATAAACTGTCAAATTATGAAATGTAAATATTTGAATAATCTTGATCTATGTTTATATCTGCAATAGTTGTTTAAATGTATTTTACTTTAATGAGATAGATTCTATAATATACATACATATATGCATAATCTGTATTTTTTATCAGCTTCATTTAAAATCTGAGGGAGAGATTTATGATTATAATACAGAATATTATTCAGTTTCAATATGAACATATCCCTACATAACCCTTTTTTTTAATCCAGTCCTATAAAAACACCAGATAAAAATATAGGACTCAAATTTTCCTTTTGTTCTATAAAAATACATATCATTAGATTCACTAAGCATTAAAATAAAGGATATAAGTCATCTTATCTGTATTACTCTTAAAGTTTTAAGAATAATATATGTAGCTAAAATAATTAATATGAGATTATTATACAGAATATTGTTCAGCTTCAGTTTTTGCATGTCCTATGTCATATTTTTTTCATCAGGCCTTTCATTTTAAAGGGAATTTTATACTAATTTTACAAATGATTTTAATTCTTATTTATGCATCTTTATGATTATGACATATTCTGTGTCTCAAACAGAAATTATGTATAACTAATGATTAAATAATAATTAAAATAACATAAAGAAATAATATGTGTGGAAAATTTCATTTTATTGTCAAGCCTGTTTTATCCTTAAAAGTACCATCATGACATTGTTATTGTCTATTTCCTTCTAGCATTATATAATATTAATTAAATAATACTTAAAATGACTTATAAAGTAATAATAATAATAATAAATATATATACAAACATTGTTTGTTGAAATTTTAAATAAATTCTTCATTCATATATTCTTCCACAGTTTTAATGAAAAAATGCTAAGACCATCATTAAGATATTTTAACAATTTTTTCATAAATATACATTTCAGGCTAATAATAATAAAAATATACTAAAATTTTAATATTGTTACTTAGAAATTACTAATAGAATTTATTATTATTTTACAGAAAGAAATATTAAATAAAAAGATGGTTAGAAGAATAACATTTCTTGTATTACATCGTGTAAGTATTTATTTTATTGTTTCTTGAATATTAATTTTAAAATAATAATATATATAATTTTGATTTCAGCATCATTTTCCAAAGTATTTCACCTTCAGAGCTAGAAATGATGTAAGTATAATTTTAATATTTAGATATAAGATTATAATTCATTTTTATAAATTGAAAATTCTTTAATTTTATCAGTTTCAAGAAGATTGTATATATCGTCATTTAGAGCCAGCACTTGCTTTTCAATTAGAAATTAATAGACTTCGTAACTATAATTTAGAAGCTATACCTACAGCAAATCAGAAAATGCATTTATATTTGGGTAGAGCTAAGGTAATTATTTATTCAATGCAAATCTTTAGCATATTCAATAAAATTTAATATTTAAAAAGTTTAATACAGTGGTACCTTGGTTAACAATAGTAATCCGTTCCAGGATTACCGTCATTAACCAAAACCGTTGTTATCCAAGGTGCGATTCACCATAGGATTTAATTGAAACTTGTTTAACCCTGTTTTTGATAATAGGCTTTCCCAGTCAGGGCTCTAGATCTTACGGTTTGACTATACATGGTAAAAATATTCACTTACCATCTTGGAAGATCCAGATTCAATTCCAAGTATCACATAGTTTTTTCAGAAGGCTGGGTTCAAATCCAGCTTGTTAACTAAAATTAACTTTACATAAATCTATGTAAGTCAGAGATTGCTTATAATATATCATAATTTTTAATAAAATTTTTAGTTTTAAGTCAAAATTAGTATTTTTTTAATTAAAATACTAATCACATTGCTAATAAATTTGAATTGTAGAATGTTTTTTTGATGGCAATATTTTACTTAATTGCAGTTTATCTTGCCTACTCTGCATAGCACTAAATGTATTGTGTGAACTTAGTAGTATATTCCAATCCTTCAACACATTATTACAAATACAGTGGTGCCTTGGTTAATGACAGTAATCCTGGAATGGATTACCGTCGTTATCCAAGGCACAATTCCCCATAGGATTTAACTGAAAATTGATTAATTCGTTCCGGCTCCTTCCCACAACCATAGTAAGTATTAAAAATGCAGATAAAACTCATTTAAAATGTCCTAAACATATGGAAAATATCATTATTATATTTGCTATAAAAAAAAATTAATAAAACATTAATAAAATGAATTGTTCATGAAAACAGTTTATAATTATCAATCTTCACTAGAAGGATAATTGGGCTTATACTTCGGAGTTTTGACAAATGAACCCATAAACACTGATTAGCAGCTTATAGATTCAACGATTATAATATAGATAAGATTTGTTTTTGTCTTTTGATGGCGCATGAACAGTGGCATGCACTCGCCGATTTATTGTCTATATGAACTGTAGGATCTTGGACAGATGTTTTTTTTCTTCTAATGGAATCCGAAACTGTGACATCATATATTACTTGACACCCGCGAGTGGTGAGCCAAACAAACAATAGAATCAGACTTTGTTCACAGAATTTAAAATAATAAAGGCTGGTTTATAGTCCGACTCCAACATGGAGTTACAAGGTCACTAGCCGGTGTTGGAGTTTTAAGCTAGCGTCATGGTTTATAGTCAAACTCCAGTCAGTGCCAATGCCAGTGTCAACAATGGCCTCCATTGAGAGTTGAAAGTTTTTCTACTTTGGAGTTGGGAGTTGAATGGAGCTATACTATAATCCTTTGCAAACAAACATGGAAGGAATTTAAATGCTTGATTGTGATATAGAGAAATTTGTTGAAGCCATTAAAGCATATTCCAACATTTTTGATTTTAAATTTGAATTTATAAAATTTAAATTAACAGATTTGTATTGTTCCTTTTTAATTTGTAGCCACTGAAGATAGTGCTTAAGCCATAGTGTTTTTGGATTCTTTAATAAAAGTTTTTATTCATGCTTTACAAAAGTTTGTGTAAATAATTTTATAAGCTATTAATAAAGTTTATTTATTTATAAAAGAAATTTTTAATTGCTGAACATTAATTTAATACAAAATAACAAAACACTTGATTTTAAAAAACTTTAAAAAATTTTTTTAATTTCATACATTTTAAAACATTTAGATATACAAGGAATCAATTTCTATTAATAATCATTTTGCTAGCAAAATATTCAATAAATTTTTCACTGACATCAAAGGCATAACTTGCTTTTCCTTTAATTTTTGAAGAAGCAAAATAGGAGCATAACTTTTCATTATGGGATTTTATAAATGAAAAGAACATTGTGCAAACTCGGTAAAGAACCAATTACCATATTTTCCATAGAGTTAATACATCGATTAGTGCGAATTCGATTAGCACGAGAAATTAGTGAAACCAATTATTTGCGCTAATCGAGGCCTAACTGTACATTTCAGACCTCTTACTTCATATGTTAATTGTTGCTATAGACTTACATTATTATATGATTTCAAAAAATTTATTTTCTTGGCAATTCCATTTTCTATTTGAAATAAATATTATATATGCTTTAATGCCAATCATATTGCTTGAAAAATAATTTTGATGCAATTTATAAATTTTCAGAAAATGTGGCACTAATAGAATTGTCTTTATTTTCTTGCTTTTAATGATAAAGCTGATTTATACCATATGCAAGTATTAATATTACAAAAATAAATCTTAACATTTATTTTTGTAGCTCAAATTCAAGCAAAAGTTTTTTTAGCAAAAGATTAATTATTTCCATATAAGAAGAAGCAAAAAGAATTTGAATTTTTTATTTGAAGTGAAAGAATTAACATTACATTTACAGTAAAAAGTAAAGTCTTATATTTAATTTGCTTTTGTTATAGTTCTGTCCCTTTTATGCTATAATGTTGTTCATATCTGGTGTTCATGTATCACAAAATGAACATTGAGACCTGTAGCATGTACACTATGAAACTTGAATTATATAGCATTTTTGTATAGCATTACACAGGCACATTTTCAATTTACATTTCCAATTGACAGAGAATAAATTTGATCGAAACATTGAGTAGTGTGAATTAATTAAGTAAAGATTGTAATTCCTGTTTGATAATGGTTAAAATGTCTAGAGATTATTTTCTCTTTGCAGATCAAATATAATTTTCTGTCATAAATATTATTTAATATACTGCAACTATGTACTGTTTCCAAAAAATTTTGTTGTGGATTTTTATTATGCTATATAATGGAAATCTCTCTGAGATTTTTTTTTTTTTACTTTTTTAGAAGGGAAAGAAAAGCAAATCAATAATTGAAAAATAATAATAATTTGGAAATGTGATTATTAATAAAAATGAAGATTATTGTTATGTATATAATTGACTAAAAGATTTCTCTGTATATTTATTAACCAAATTTAATATTCCTTCATTGAAATGGTTTTTAAAAATGGAATAGGGTAATTCAATTGAGAATTGAAATCTTTTTATATACTTACCCTAAATATTTAATAAGCATTTGATTATTCAGATAAAAGCATTTAAAAATTGATATTTCAGTGAATAATATTTTTTTTTTTTAATTTAAATAATTTAATAATATATTCTTTTGGCATAAGAATTGCAAAGCAATGCCATTTTCTATATAATATGCAGAAAGTTCCCTAAATAACATCATTATTTTAAATTGCAAGATATATCAGGGAGAAAGAAACAGAACATCAAGTACTTTGAGAGGAACAGCTCAATACTTTTGACACTCCTTGCATGCAGTTATACAATGGATGATCAGTTAACGAACATAATCCGTTCAAAGATGATGTTCACTACCTGAATTGTTCATTAACCGATCATCGATTTACCATAGATTTTTATGGAAATTTGATTAATTTGTTCTGGAAACCCCCAAAAAATAAAAGATTATATAATTTCTTATTACATTTATTTATATGTAATAACTATAATATATACATTTTTATCTATCATGTTTATTTTCCATTTGTGGGACATTAAAGAATCTGTCCAATGTCGATTGCTTCTCTCTCTGTTCAGAATTTTTCAAAAGTGATTAATAGCATTGACCTCAACCTAGTATTGGTGCCATTTTAAGATCAAAAAATTGTAAAATCCCTCTCTTACCTTCAATAAATCTTTGATTTGTTTTACGTTGTCTCCAAGTTCATTTTAATCGTATTTGTTTTAAGTTGTCTCCGAGTTCATTTTAATTGGGAAAAACTACTTTTCTCCCATTCTTACCATAAATCCAATGACTGTGCAAGGCCTAAGCCTCTCAATCCATTAGGTTAGTTAAGCTGCCATATCCTCATGGGATATTTTTATCTGGCTACAGCCATTTATAGAGCCCATCACAGGCTGGCCAACATCCATGATGGGGTCAACCGGATAGTTGAAGGATGGGATTCAACAGGCCGGGCCAGAATCCTTCCTGAAAAATTGGAGGATTTGAACCTGGATTTGTAGGGTGTTAAGCCACAGCTTTACTGCGTGGCCATCCGGCTGACCTGTCATTCCATTAGTGGGTTCCACAATTTGTTCTGTGAGGTGTTTGTTATCCGAACATAAAAATCTTTCTCCAAAATATTTGTTATCTAATTTGTTCTAATCCGAATTGTTCATTAACTGATCATCCACTGTACTTGCATTATTTTATAGCATACTTTCTATGCTCTACATGAAATTTGCAGTATTAATGTATGCACTTGGTTGTGCACCAACTTTCACACTTAGTTTTTTTTTTTTTTTAATAAAACTTTTTTAAGATATTTTCTTAAATTTAAAATATTAGTATTTTAGATTATCTTCCATATAACATAATTTCAAAATCAAGCACTATAATGGCAGGAAAAGTGTTTAAATAAAAACAAAAACAGTGTTAAAAGCATATACAATCTTCAGCTCCATTAGCTAACATATGCAAACATTATAGAACAGAACATTTAAAAAACATTCAGTATAGAGTTATGTGCTGTTTTTTTTTAAATTTTAAAATTATTTTCATATATGCAGACATACCTCACTTTACAGCACTTTTCAATTTATTCCATTTTTTTATTTTATATCTCAAAAGAAAAATTATCTGTAAAATAATATTTAAATAGGTATGTAAAACATAAATTAGCACATAGATAGGTTAGACTTGAGCTTTCTGAAAAACTGGAAGTATAAGATCTGGAATCAAATTTAGATGTTCCAAAGTGATAGTTGAATGCTTTCCAAGTGATAGTTGTGGTCATCCATATGAGTTTTTTGGGGCCTAGTGCTATTGTGCACTTAATGAGTAATAGTAATAAATATGTTTTTAGGCTTTTATAAGCATTAGCAAATAAAAAAAGATTGTGATTCACTTTACTGAGAAATTTAATATATAGCAATGGTTGGAATATAACTGCTGCCAATAATGAAGTATATCTGTGTTATGAAGATGAGATTCTATTGTGTGCACGTGTGCGTGTGTGCGCGCGTGTGTGTGGAGTAAAGAAAAACTACTATTAAAAAATTTTTGAGATGATATATAGAACCAAAAGAGATATTTTAAGGTAGGAAACCATGGGATGGAAATGCATAATTACTTTATTACAAGTGCAAAAACAGAGCATCCTGAATACTTCTTGGAACATTTTCTGAACTCATCCATTGTATGTTACTTTATTCAGTTTATTCAATACATATATAAAATGGCTGGAGTCTAGCTATATTCACCAAATCAGGTAATCTTTTAATCTCCATGGCATGGGTTTTGATGTCATTCTTTAGCTTCTCCAGTGGAGATGACTTGGAGCATTTTTCTGTACTCACTCAATATCAATAAACTTAAAAAGCATTTTTAAGTGAATTTTGAAGCATTTTGAAGTGGCTTTTCAAAAAACAACTGAAAAAGAAAAAGAAAAAAAGCATTAACCTAAATGAAGTAGCCACGATTATAGGGGACATATCTTTGTCACAATACATAGAAGAAATCTTAAAGAAAGGACCGTCGTACGTGATAAAAACAGTAGGAGCATGGAGAGACATAATACCATCATTCGAGAGACTAACAGAAGGCATGGATGATGTCACCAAAGAGAGAAGCAGATGGAAATTCGTAGAAGTAAGATCCTACAGAAGAAAGAATAGGGATACAATTACTCAGTAAGTAGAGAAAAGGCCCAAATAAGAAGAGCTCAAGATTGGATGAATGACAACAATATAGCCATGACGAGGGAAGATAAATCAAAAAAAGTAGTGCTGATGAAGAGAGAGATATATGATAACTTCTACTTTTTAGAAAGATGTGTTGGCATTTGGGAATTAGCATTAAGAAAACTAATTATATTTATATTTTCTAATGAAAAAATTTGATAAATTCTGCTTTGTTCAAGTCGTAAGATTTGTATGGTTAATGTAAATTCAAGAGTTTCTAAAGAAAACAATCTTAAAAACAACTAATTCCAATTACTTTAATATAATATTAAATAAATAATGTTAGATTGCAGTAATTAAAATTAATTGTTAATAAGATTAACAACTAATTCAAAAGGTCAAACAGCTAATTATTAAGGATTTTTAGTTTCTTATAAGATTTAAGTGGCTTAACATTAAATCTTATAAGGGATTTAAATTCTTTTAATATTATACTTAAACTTCCTTCACAATTAATATAAAATAAAGAAAATGACAAGAACTATATTATCAATAGAGTTATTAGGCAGAGATCAATCCTTACATACAATGATTTTTAATAAAGATTCAGAATATTTATTTGTTCCAAATCCAATTTTAAAATTTTTTCTTAAACTTCAATTTGGGATATTTCAAGTTTTCTGCATCATAGGAAATTGATTCAGATATTATTAGAATTGGAATTAGATAAAGTTTTTAGTGATGCACAAAAAATGCTAGGGTATCATTTAAAATAAGTAAGGGAAAAAAGAATATATATATATTTATTTTATTAGTATCAGAATTAATCTATCGTAAATAAAATTGGAAGAAAAAAAAGCAATTAATTATCCTTATAAAATATTAAATACATTTTCATAATAATTATATATATATATATATATTTATTTTATTTTTTAATGAATATAGATGAATTTTTGATTCAATTTGATCCTATTGTTAGATAGTACAAGTGATAAGCATTAAAATAAGACCTGAATGAGCTTTTTATATTGAATAGAAACAGAGATATTAAGAGTGAGATGTTTATTCTGTAAGACATATTATAGTATTCTGCAATTTTTGTTTCTATGATGATGATAATTTTCTTTGACTTTTGCATTATACTCCTCAATCTTGAGAAAAATTTTGTAATGCCTATTACAAATTTTTACTATTACTCATCTTGTTAGAGTTCTAAAACTAAAAATTCTTTCAATTTCCGTTTTTTTATTGTTGCACAACAAAACAAAATAATTGAAAAATATTAAATAGATTAAGTGCAAAAATTTAAAATGTGTGTTCACTCTGAGTTCCCTATAGGGAACTCCAGGACTGAGGAGATTATTCCAGCTAACTTTAATATCTGATTAATAATAATTTCTAGATAATGCCATTGTGAAGTTTCTACACCTTAAATCTCTTTTTCTGCTCATTTAGCCTTTATTTTAATGATTTAGATGTCTTCCCTGCATTTGTTAAAATAAGAAATACAAATAGTCTTTGACTTTATGATCACTTGTATTTATGACAGCAATGTCATCAATAAATTCTGTGATTGGTCAATGCAATCAACAAAAGATTTGAATCCAAGAACAATGTTCTGATATATACATGAAAAGCATCAATTTTATGTCTGTTTCTTGTATTTCTGTGTTTGTTAGGTTTATTATGATAAAGTGGAGTGTTATTCCATTCAAACTCTGCTTTCTACAACAAGAACTTTATACACAAGCACCATAAGCAGTAATTAATTTATTTTAAGAAAAAAGAAACGTTTTCGATCTATTATAGATCCTCTTCAGCTTTTTACCATTTAAAATTACTAATTCAAACATATTTACATTTGCTGTTCTAATAATTATGTTACTACACACGTAAAAGGAATTTAGTTTAAAAATTTTTAAAATTTTAACAAATTATCAGATTAAAATATTAATAAGTTATAACTATTATTAAACAGAAACATAAATTTGTTAATAAAATAATATAATACAATAACTTTAAGGCCGATTGTTTAAACGGAGTTTCTGTCATCCACGGTTTACAGCAAAAACCGGGTCTAGACGGCGTTCAGATAAATCGCGGTTTTAAAAGCATTGCAAAGACCTTGACTATACCGGTCTACGGCTAAAACTTGGCTGTTACTACAGTTCCTACGCGTCCCGGCATTTGAAAATTTTCAGCCAATCAGTATCTCGGGCTCTATCGATGACGTCAGTAATATGCGGAAATTCGAAGTGAAGAAATGAAGAATGTTTTAAATTACACTTAAAACATTTAATATATTCTATAAATGATATTTCACTCAGTAATAATACAAATTAAATATGAAGAATTCTACAAACTATGAAAATTTAACGCATGTGCAAGAAGATGCGGTCTAGATTCTAAACCTGGCTAGTGGCTGGTCTAGAAATAGACTTTAGAAACGGTTTTCTAGACCTCGTCTGAGCCACATCTGTAAGACTCTTCGTTTATGCAATACAAATTTTATAAAACTGTGGTTCAGACCGTGGCCGAGGTCTAGAACCCGTTTAAACAATCGGCCCTAAAAGTTCATAAATTATTCATGATCGCGTAACTCCATGCATTGGAGAATGATGTGCTGGGTTGTTCATTGATCACATTTTGGTACGTTCTTTCGGATATCAGTATGGATTCTTGTAGGTATGCATGTCTAGGCTCAAAAACTGTTCTTAGGGTTTTTGCCTGGCTCCAATCATATCGAGTGCATATTCATAAAACCTTTTAACTAGTGACGTAGATAAACGGGCATTCATAATATCATTTTTATGTTCACTGATCCTTTGATAGAGATTCCTCATTGTTACTCCAATATATTCTTCTTGTTGCTTCATAGTTTTATTATATATCGGAATCGTATATACACCCAATAACTGGTTTCTTGGATAGGGCTTTTTATCATTCCTCAACACTGAAAATAAAGTTTTATTCCTCTTCCTTTTTTTCTTAAAATAAATTAATTACTGCTTATGGTGCTTGTGTATAAAGTTCTTAAAGTGGAGTGTAATTAGCAGTCTATAAATTTTGAACATTTCCAACTTACAACTTACTCTAATGTATAATACTGAGTCATAAATAAGAATTATCTGTATTGTTGACATTGTGTCTAAGTGTTTGTAATCATAATCTCTTTTTAGATACTTATAAACTAATAGATATTGCTTATATGATACCTCTATATTATTTTTTATAGCTTTTGTTATTTGATTTAAGGCTGGATTATCATGTTTTGACTTTGTCATGTACAATATGTGCTAATTCTTTTGAAAAGAGCTCTAAATGCAATCTTTTTGTAGACAGGCAGATCATCTAATCATGTCAGAATAAATATTGATGAATAAATTTCCTTTCTAAATATCATAGCTATATATTCTGAACTACTAAGTTAATATTAACATTTAAAAAAGATATATTATCCATGGTCACTTTATCAAGTTGGAGGTTGGGGTCTAATGATATATTTGTAAAGTCTTGAATCAGGTTTTTGGTGTTGTTGTTATCTCTCCATGTTACATAAGTATTGTCCACATCCCTTGTATAAAGTTTAATAAGATAACAAGTCCTATTTTCTTACATATTGTTCTTTAATTAACTTAGCCATCATACCAATCATTTGATTGTTCATCTACAGTAGTTTATTATTTTATTTTTATATTATTAATATATATATAAATAATTATATAATTATAATTTGAAAATAATTTTGTAATTTTAATAGAATAGCATGTGATGCTATACTGAATGTTTTTATAAATGTTCTATTCTATAATGCTCGTGTAGCTTAGTTAATGAAACTGAAAATGGCATCATATAACAAGCATTATTAAAAGAAAATAGTTTAATATTTATATAAAACATTTTCTGTCTCTCTTCAGACTCTTGTTAGTACAAGAATAATCAAATAAATTCTATAGAACATGTTAATCCCATTAAAACGGTAATCCGTTCCAGGATTACCGTCATTAACCAAAACCGTCGTTATCCAAGGTGCGATTCACCATAGGATTTAATTGAAACTTAATTCGTTCCGGCTCCTTCCCACAACCATAGTAAATATTAAAAATGGAGATAAAACTCATTTAAAATGTCCTAAAATATGGAAAATATCACTTATTTATTATATTTTCTACAAAAAAATTAACATAAAAAAATGAATTGTTCATGAAAACAGTTTTTAATTATTAATCTTCACCAGAAGGACAATTGGGCTCACTTTGGAGTTTTTTGAGAAACAAACCCATAAATACCGATTAGAAGCTTATATATTCAACGATTGTATATAGATAAGATTTGATTTTGCCTTTTAATGGCAAATGAACAGTGACACACATTCGCCGATTTATTTATTCGATTTATACGAACTGTAGGATCTCAGACAGATGTTTTTTTTTCTTCTAATGGAATCCGAAACTGTGACGTCATACCACTTGCAGGTGTCAAGTAATATATAATGCAAACAAACAATAGAATCAGACTTTATTGGCAGAATTTAAAATAATAATTGTTTAGAAATCATCTTTAAGAAACTAAAAACTAGTGAACTGTTGCACGTCTATTTTTAATTAATTAAATAATTTGTTTTCATTACTATATGTTAATTATCATTTACTTAAATATATTTTTATATGGTTATAATTTTATTAATTTTAATAATGATATTGTCGGATTTGAACTGATT
>AYEL01085308.1:0-12031 GCA_000484575.1 Olivierus martensii | reverse complement strand
TTTTAAACTTTATTTCTGAAAATCAAATTGAAAAAGTAGGGCCATCTTATATTCAGGTTTCATTTTTCTAAAAGAAGAGAGAGAGGAAAAAAATAAAACAGATAAATTCTTAATAAAATGGAAAAATTATTGTGATGAAAAAATTTGTTAGTTTTAAATTTTCAGTTATCTTTTATTAAAATATTATTGCTGCAGACAAATGATTTCAGCCAAAAAATAAACACATTTTTTCCAATAATATCTACTTATAAGGAAAAATTAGTTTGAAAAATTTTTTGCTCCATTCACTTTTGAAAAGTTTGTCATTCTATTCAATAAATCTAATTTCCAAAGAATCATTCTCTTATTGGTTTTGAATAATTTATGATAAGAATTTTCAAATTTATATTCTTTGATAATCTGTCAATACATTTTACAGATAAAAATTATTCATTTAGAAAAATAGAGGTAAATAGATAAATTAAGTGTAAATGAGTCTAGTAATTCCTATTAGAAAACAAAATCATGATACAAAGTATACTTATATATAAAAAGAGAAGAGGAGTAATTGAAAAATAATTATTGGATAATAAATCTATGAATCTTCAATTGTAATCACATCTAAATTGCAATGATATAAAAAATTTAATTAAAAAGAGAATTCAAATAAAAACATTCAAAAGGATTCAAATAGAAACATTCAAATAAATATCAAATGGTATACAATATTTTTCAGATAGATTAAAATATTTATATAAATTTTCAGACTAATAATTTCAAAAATAAAATCTGATAACAGAAAATAAATATATAAGGTAAATGTTATATTAAATATAGGCTCTTATTCGCCTTTGGGAAGAATATACCATGCGTAGACCAGAAATAGAAATTCCTGCACAATTGATGCGTCATGTAGAATTGGTACTGGATAGTAAAGGTCAACTTGTAGAACAGAAAAGGATTCCTGGAGAGAATAATGTAAGTAGAAATCTTAATATTTTATAACTTCTTATAAATTTTTCACTAATTCATTAATAAACAGAATGAAGTGGAATAGTTCTAATATAAATCAGTTAAAAATGGATAGATTGATCAAAATTCAGAAATAGTATTTTTTATTTAAAAATTTATAAAAAAAAATTTCCTAATAGAAATATAAAAATCATTTTTTTTAATACATTGTAGTAATTCTTATTATTTCTATATTATATTTTATATAGTGTATTTAAGGACTTCAATAAAATTAAAAATTTTATTTTTACAGATACACTTGAATATGCAGGCTGTTGATCTATTTCTAAAAGGTCTGGCCAAATTTGAATCACAGATGCTGCTACTCAAAATAAAGCAAAAAATCCATATAAACATGGATCCAGAAATGCTTCCTTTTAGATTTAACATGGAATGTAAAAGCATAAATCTATATGCAACTTCCACAAAAAGAGAAAAAAAATTTTGTGTTATTTCCAGCCATTCACAAACTGTCCCAGTAACTTGCAGTGTTGTGATTAATATATAGTGTTTTGTTACAGTTTATTGCAAAATCACAATTTACTACAGCCATCATGAGATTAATAGAATTATTAAATTATATACCTTTACAGCCTGTATTATCTTGGAAGGAAACATTTTCAGATCTATGTTTATATGGACTTTTTGCTTTGTTTTGATAAGTAGTGCTGTTGTTTAAATTTGGCCAGATCTTTTAGCAATGCTCTGTATATAGTATATATTGTATTGTGTGTACAAAACTGTCAATGTGTAGCATAAAGGAAATTTGCTGTAACTAATAATGATTGGAAAGCTAGCCAGTATACAGTGATTGTCTGATGTGTAAATCCTGTTTCATTTTGGATGCAAAATATGCTAAAGTATTTTATACTTTAGCACAAAGAATGAATTCTAATTAAAATGAAAATTATAAAAATTTAATCAAGTAAATACAGTATTAAAAAATATTTCCAAAGAAAATTATTTAATTACAAACTTATAACTAATTGTTTTGGGATGATATGATGTCTTTTTTGTTAAATAAATCTGTAATTTTTATAATTAAATTTCTAAGAAAGAAATATTTTTCTCAAAAACATTTTTTCTTTAATTATTATACAATAAAAGAAATTAAAAAAAAATTCTGATAAGCATATACAGGTAGTCCTCAACTACCCCCTCGACTTATGACTGATATGAATTTATTTATTGTTGCTAGGTAACTTTCACAAGGCAAGATAATTTTTGCAAAATTATAAAGTGACCCAAAGAGGTTGCTAAAATCAAGGAACAACATCTGGTAACACTTGTAAAACGTTTACCACATCTTGAACTTACTATGGTAATATCATCAATAACTAAACCTAGGTTCTGTTCCCTGACCCAATGATTTAATATGTGGAAAGTACCTTTTTTGTGTCAGATTCTTGTAGTTTTATATTTTTTTATATTTATTAAGATAATATATAATGACTTAATAAACATTAGTAGTGAGAAATCCATAAATTTTGGCATTTCCAATTTATGACCATTTCTGACTTACAACAGCAGACCTTTTGAAACCAAATTCTGTCGTAAGTCAATGACTATCTATATATATATTTCCACTAGACCATAACAGTAATATTTATAAAGTATTATTTACTATCTGTAGTCATTAAGAATATTTTAATTTATACTTTCTGTAAGTAAAGATTTAATGAATTTCTTTAATTTTTTTACAGAAATAAAAATTGAAAAATGTATCTAAGTATATATTCAAACTAATATAATATAGTAGTTTTACTAAAAAAGAGAACAGAATAAAAACAAATTCAAATAAATTATCAATAAAAAAGGAAAAAAATTCTATTTTCACCTATCATTAATTTTCAGCTATTCTCTAGTGAAATTTGTTCAGATAGGTAATTTTTCAAACAGCAAATGATGCTTGCAATCTGTAGAAATAAAGATAATTTTTTTAAACAATCGAATATTAAATTTACATACCTTTAACACAAATGTTACTGCTCCATTGTTCCATGACTCAATATACTTACTATCCAATTCTTTAGCATTCTAAGGAAATTCTTTTCAATAAAATTAATTAGAATACACTAATTATTATGAATTTTATTTTTATTATTATAAAAACACACTATTACTATTTTCCAATGTGATCTTCATTGGACTTCATAGCATAAATTATGGAGTAAATACAATGATGTAATTATTTTAAACATATCAAAATTATTTTAATACTATTTGATTTAGAATTGACAAACTCTCATTTTTATTGGAATTAAAAATGCATAAAAAATAATCAGATTAAAAAAATCATGCCTGTTTATTGAATTAGTTTGAATATCAAAGTAAATTAGACAGTTTAAAAAATTTATAAAATTATTTTCATAATCGTCATCATTGTATACAACCCTACACTATACATAATCATTTCAATCTTTTTTCAGATTATTATTCTTTTAGCAATTTTTATACTCCCATCAAAATATCTGCTTTTTAATTCTATTTTTATAACAGTTACTATTTATATGGAGTCTGCATCTTTCTCTTTTGTCAACAATAAAAATTTAATATAATATACTAGAGCTGTCTGTTCTCATTCATTATTTTTGTAACTTAAACATTTAGTTTAGATTACCCAGCTAATTTAGCAATGCTGCTAGCATCTGTTTTCTAATCTCATTACAAATATTATCTTGCCATTGATTGTATCTGTTTATTCCAAATATTAATTTTAATAACCTCATATCAGCAACATCAGTTTATTAGGATGGAGTTGAAAACTTTATATGATTATCAGTTTTCTATAATCAAATTGTTTATTTAACCAAATAATAGGAAAAATTGTAATGAAAACTTTATTATTTATATTAATTGATATATACAAATTGGAGAAAATGCATTTTGTTATTTAGACATTATTGGATCTCTAAAATGATATGAAATAAATTAAAAATTAAAAAATGAAATAATTATTGTAATCTGAAACAGTGATTTGCATATATGTGTATGTATGTATACATACTAGTTAGCAAATGTGAAAAAAGATGAACCATACAAAAAAGATGTAAAAATATTGATTGAAACAGTTTATTTTAGCATTCTTCTGGCAGTTGATTTACAATAAAATGTAGGGATGCATTTACTAAAATGATGATGGAAGTAAAACAATTTTAGCATCAGTAACATGCATCTTTTGGCAGGTTCCAGGACAAAATCTTATGTGGATAAAAGCCCATGTATACAAAATCTCATTAACCAAAAAAGTGTATTATTACTATTATTAAACAATTGTTTTATAATTTTAAAAAATGCATAAATGTAATTATGGGTCCCTATACATGAAGTGTTATAGGGACTTATAATTACAAAAAAACCACATTTTCCTTATATCAGATCATTGAGTGCAGGTCTCAAACTCATTGAATTGCAGTGGTCAATCACAAAAGTTATTGATTACCACTACCACCACTATCACTACTACTACTTGAAATTCTGAATTTGAAAAATTCATAAATTCTGAGTCATCTGATTTCTAAATATATTTATTTCAATATATATTTATAATTATTTATTTATAATGATTTATATCACAACTTTAATTGCTTATTATAGATTGGTATGGTAGCATGGAAGATAACAATGATGACTCCTGAATATCCAGATGGAAGAGATGTAATTGTTATCTGCAATGATATAACACACATGATAGGAACATTTGCACCTCAGGAAGATTTATTATTTTTGGTTAGTGTTTGGCATTAATTTTAATAAATCTTAATAATGAATATTTCTCTGATATTAAAATTAATAAGAGTTATTTGTGAATTATTAGATATTTTTGCAATAACTAAATATAAAAAGAAATATTTATACATATATTAATTTTTAATATTTTTATGTATATTCAGAGAGCATCAGAGAAAGCTCGAGCCCTTGGAATACCTCGTCTCTACATCTCTGCAAACAGTGGAGCTCGGATAGGTTTGGCAGAAGAGATTAAACCTCTGTTTGAAATTGCTTGGGTAGATTCAAACGTACCTGATAAAGTAAATTCCCAGAATAATAATACATACTTTATATTATTACTAAGTAATAATTTATATGATATTCTAATTAAGCTAAAATTAATTTCAGGGATATAAATATTTGTATCTCACACCTGAAAATTTTAAAAAAGTCAATGTATCTAATTCTGTTAAAGCAGAACTAATAGAAGATGAAGGGGAAACAAGATATAAAATTACAACCATAATTGGTAATTTGAGCAAATATTGTAATTAAACTTTAAAATAATGTATAAGTATCAATGAAACTTACAATAAAAATATATAAAATAGGAAGACAAGAAGGTATTGGAGTAGAAAATTTACGATATGCAGGCATGATTGCAGGAGAAAGTTCACAGGCTTATAAAGAAATTGTTACAATCAGCTTGGTATGCTATGTTAAATATTAAATTAAATATCATAAGCATTATAGTTTTTAAGTACAGTATTTGAAAATTATCTTGATAGGTGACTTGTCGAGCTATTGGTATTGGAGCTTACCTTGTTCGTTTAGGACAAAGAGTTATACAAGTAGAAAATTCACATATTATCTTAACAGGAGCTGGAGCTTTGAATAAAGTAATTTTTTTTAATATTAAAATAATCCAAAGTTATTACAAATACATTAAATATTTCATTTTTTATTTACAATTATAGTTATTGGGTCGAGAAGTTTATACATCTAATAATCAGTTAGGTGGCATTCAGATCATGTATCATAATGGTGTTTCTCATGTTACAGCACTGGATGACTTAGAAGGAATTTATACTATGCTGAAATGGTTATCATATATACCAAAGGTATTGTTTTTTACATGAAATTTAAATTGTTGGATTTAAAACATTAATTATTTTTCTGTATTAGAAAAGAGGAGCTGAATTACCAATAATAGAGCCATTAGATTCCATAGATAGAGATGTTATATATATGCCATCTCGTACTCCTTATGATCCTAGATGGTTACTAGCAGGAAGAGAAAGCCCAAGTAAGTGTAAAATCTTTTAATAATAATAATAATAATAAAATATATTATACTCTATTAATTAAATACATTCTTAATTTAGCACTTTCTGGTTTTTGGGAGGATGGATTCTTTGATCATGGTTCTTTTATGGAAGTCATGCAAAATTGGGCCAAAACAGTAGTCTGTGGACGAGCTAGGTTAGGTGGTATACCAGTAGGTGTCATAGCTGTGGAAACCAGAACTGTAGAAATAGATATTCCTGCAGATCCTGCCAATCTAGATTCAGAAGCCAAGGTATTAATAATGCATAATCATTTTATAATAATCGGTCTTTCAATAATTATATTTAAATGAAAACTTTTGTTTTCTAGTTGGTTTCACAAGCAGGACAAGTCTGGTTTCCTGATTCAGCTTATAAAACTGCTCAGGCTATTTTTGATTTTAATAAAGAAGATCTACCTCTTTTTATTTTTGCAAATTGGAGAGGATTTTCTGGTGGAATGAAAGGTTAGCAAATTTGATGATTAAAATTAAAAAAGATTATTTTTTTTTATTAAAAATTAAAAAATATATATATTTTTATTAGATATGTATGATCAGGTGTTGAAGTTTGGTGCTTATATAGTAGATGCATTAAGGGAATATAATCAACCAATTTTAGTATATATTCCTCCCTATGCTGAAGTGAGAGGAGGAGCATGGGTAGTTGTGGATGCTACTATAAATGAAAAGCATATGGAAATGTATGCAGCACCAGAAAGCAGGTCAGATAATTGATGAATGGTGAGAAATATTATTTAATTAAGTTTATCTGAAATAAAATTTTGATTATATAGGGGGGGAATATTAGAGCCAGAAGGAACAGTAGAAATTAGATTTCGTAAAAAGGATCTTCTGAAAACCATGCACCGAATTGATGCAACTTGTGTAGAAATTTTAAATCAATTGAAATTACCAGACGTTTCAGATGCTGAAAAAGTGACGTTGAAAAAACAATTGGAGCAAAGAGAATCATTATTATTACCTATTTATCATCAAGTGGCACTTACATTTGCTGATCTTCATGATACTTCAGCTAATATGCAAGAAAAGGGAGTGATGCAGGTAAATTTATAAGATGATATTTCGACTATTTTAAGTATATGAAGAAGTTCAATTAATACTACTAAAAAGTTATTTATTAAATATATTACATTATATTAAAGCAATCTATAAAAATATTTACTACCAGATATAAGATAAAATTGTATACTGTAATAATTTTTGTTGCTTTGAACTAGTGTTGAACATCGATTGAAAACATCGATGTTTAGCATCGATAAAACCATCGAAAGGTAACATCGATGTTAAAAAACATCGGTCCCAAAAACATCGATGTTTTTTTTTGTGCATTGTCAGTAACAGCTGCATTAACATATTCTTCATCTATTTCCAGTATTTTATCAACTGCTTTAGTTTATTACTAGTATACTGTTCTTCCAATATAAAAACATTCAATGCTACATTACATAGTTTATTTTACTCATCTATAAAGTGAACAGTCAAGTTAATGTAACTCCTCTTCTGTAAATCTGTCCATAAATCATTTGTTAATAAGCAAAACTTCTGTTTGAGTTGTTGTTTTACTATGGATACCATATTACTATATTTATCGTAAATTAGTCTTTTTAATCGTTGGTTGAGAAGGAATTTTATACGAAGATGCTATTGTGTTTAAGAAATGTTGAAAACCTTCACCATCCAAATACTCAATACACCATAAATATAAGAGCTTGATTTACCTTATTTTCTGCTGATTCATCTGATTTGAACTCCTCAATGCTCCTAAACATCACAGAAATTTTCTTTGTTTTCATGGGAGAGGTTGTGACAATGATGCTTCATCATTGTCTTGATAACATTTATCTTCCTTCTGCAAGTCTTTCTGAACACCAAGAAATTGTTGATGTTTGCTTTCAAAATGAAACCTTAAATTCGTGGTATTATCACTAGTTTTCAGTTCTTTTGAATAATATATGCAAGTTGCAGAATTACTTTTAACAAAATATTGCCACAGTAAGATTTCCGGAGGTATACTTACTGAGCTACAAAGGTTACTTTGAAATTAAAAAACCGAAAGCATTTCGAATATTAATTAAACGACGATAATAAAGTGTCTCACGTGTCAAATATAAGCACTGAATTAATATTGTTAATGGATTGTTCGATTTTCCTAATGCAAAACTAAAAAATTAAATAAAATCATCACCAATTATAAAAAATTCCATTTATAAAAATATTATATAATATTACTTAACCCAAACGTCAATTCTACTACATAAACAGAAAAAACATCGAACATCGATACCAAAACATCGATGTTCGATGTTCAACACTACTTTGAACAAATTAAAAGATATAAATGTATGTCAATGAGATAATAATCCAGATAACTAATAGAAGGAATTATCATTATATAAATAAAATATTTTTGTTTATAAAATAGGATGTACTTCCCTGGCCCAAATCTCGAACCCTTTTATATTGGAGGCTTCGCCGGTTATTGATTCAGGATCGGATTAAAGCCCAGATTCTAGAAGTTAAACCAAATATCAGTGATGGAGAAATCGAATCTATGTTTCGCCGATGGTTCGTCGAATACCATGAAGCCGTCAATGTAAGTATAATATATCTAAATAATGGGAAAGTTATAGTAATTGGGTATTCACTAACTTAACTCGTTTATCAGCAATACTTGTGGGACGACAACAAAGCTGTAGTTGAATGGTTTACTGCCCAACTGGATGGTTCTGAAGAGAGATCTGTAGTAAAGGATAACATCCGGTGTTTGAAACGAGATGCTGTCTTATCTCAAATTCGCACGTAAGTAGCAAAGTAGCACTCTGTCAGTCGATCAAATTGATTGAATTGACAGCATGTTTTTTCCCTTCAGGTTGTTAGCCGATTATCCCGAAGTGGCAGTTGATTCTGCAGCGCATATAGTGCAACAAATGACTCCGGTGCAAAGAGCCAGTATACTTTCTACCATCAAGACACTAGAAACGCATATGTCCGAACAGTCGCCACCTTCTTCTCCCAACCCCTCTGGCATCATTCCATCGTCGAACGAAGCTTCCTCTTAGCTATCGTCTAACTTTACCCTACAACGGCATTTATTAATTTTGACAGCGAAATAATTCCACTCTAGTATTTTTAAAAAAATAACTTGGGGAAGAGTGTCTTTAATCTACGGGTTTGATGCCAATCGCAATATTATATGTACATTATATTAAGACACCTCTTCTAGACATTCCGTTGCTTGTACAGAATCCAGCCCTATTTGTCGACGTTCGTTCGGTATTTATATTTTATAAATTTAATATAATTTAGATAGTCTGACCGACGGTTGGGCTTTTTATTTCTGTCGAGTAATCGTCAGCCGTAATCGTCCAGCGGCTGTTTGTGTCCAATAAATTTTTCTACAAAACTTATTGTTTTTATTCTATTTCTTAAGTTATCCTCGGAAGTTAAGAGGGCCATCAGTGGTTATGATTTTTTAAATGCTATTTCAGAATACTGACATGAAGAAGAAGAAGAAGAAGAAGAAAGACAAAATATATAAATGGATGAAAATTGTTAAGAAAAAAATATTTTTTCAATCTGATTTTCTAACTTTTAAATTAGACGGAGAACTTCCCTTGGAAAATTATTGATTCTACCTATTTTCCTTAGTGATGTTCATCTGTTATATTCTTTGCTAGAATAATATTCAGTTATCGTAAGATACTTTGGATAACCAAATAACTTTTTATCTTCGACAATTTTTGTTAATTTTCACTTTATTAGACTGAGAAGAGTACGATTCTTAGTTTTATTTGCCAAAAAATTAACATTCCCATTACTCCTTTGAAAATTAAAACACTATGAAATTAACTACATTAACTGGATTATAATCACAGTTTGTGATTTTTTCTTTAATTATTTCTTGTTTACTATACTTTCTAATCATGATTATCCAGTGGCAGAGCCATTCCAAGGCCTGCTAAATGCCGCCCATATCCGTTGCACCCTACAATATCAGATTTTCGTGAAATCCTAACCAAAATTTAAAGAAGTGTTTTGGAAGACAAGTATTATTCTAACTGAAAGCGGAAACACCTTAGCATGTTGTGATCTGAGTAATATCATTAGTGCATTGGATTGAGCCACGGTATCAGCTTTTCTTTATCTATAGTGGCTATTACAAATTCCAATACAATAATCAATATCAAATCAATTTCATTATAGAAATTGCCAAAATTTTCGTACTGAAACGAAACGTACAAAACTGATTCTATTACCGGATATTATATATATTTCTATTTATACCGTATTTATATTATTCTTAGTCATTTTAAGAATTTAGAAGTAATTGTCACCCACCATCTTGAAAATAGTACTGGAAAGGCAAAATAAAAATGGAATGTTAAAATTTTAGTTGCCTATTCAGTGAAGTTATGAATATTGTTATACAGTATTTCTATAAATGTTTTATTCAACAGCATAAAAATCTACTGCGAATATTTGATTGTTAAAGTATGCGTAAAGACAATTTTATTATTGTATATTCATAAGAAAATCGCGCAACACGTACCGAATTTTGATTTTTAAGTTAAGGAAATTAAGTTTTCACTGATAATTTAGAAATTTTTTTATTGGAAATATTTACTAAAATCTATAATGAATACTATGAATTTTATATTTATTTCACTGATAATTTAGAAATTTTTTTATTGGAAATATTTACTAAAATCTATAATGAATACTAATGAATTTTATTTTTGCATTAAATTAATATGTGGATACTTAATATAATTAATATCTATTAGTAAAGTACTTTCAAGTGGTGAGACTAAATTTCTAAAGTGAATATAATTCACTAATATTTATCAAAAATTATGATAAACCATTGAATATGCTGTCAATAAAGTTTTATTATAGTGGCGCGCAATCATGCCAGAAAATATGTTTTCATAGAAATTGTTTAAAACAGTAATATATTTGTTTTTACAAATGCCAATCACAAAAATAGATCATAGATAATGAAATTTTAAATTACATTTTCAATATGAAAATTTTCATATGGCATAGCAAATAAAATACGACATAAATCAGGTTTTTACAAATGCCAATCACAAAAATAGATCATAGATAATGAAATTTTAAATTACATTTACAATATGAAAATTTTCATATGGCGCAGCAAATAAAATACGACATAAATCTGAATAGCGCTTTTTAGTATAATATTCCTCTAAAGAACATTTTACGAAATAGTTTATTTCTATTTAAAATACTTTTACAGGCTTTTCAGATCATCACTGTCAATGTGTTCTCCAGTAATAATTTTTGAATTAATTAACGGATTTTGTTGAAATTTGGTAATAACATTCAACCATTAAAGATAATTTCAGCTCTACATCATTTCGCTTAATTCCAATCATTTAAAGATTATGGGCATTCAAATTTCTGAGTTGTCATCACTGTCAATGTGTTCTCCAGTAATAATTTTTGAATTAATTAACGGATTTTGTTGAACAACATTCAACCATTAAAGATAATTTCAGCTCTACATCATTTCGCTTAACTCCAATCATTTAAAGATTATGGGCATTCAAATTTCTGAGTTATTATAATATATTCCGAACTATTCATTGGATTTCTGTGAAACTTAACAGGATAGTTGTCATCAAAGATCATCTCGAAGATATATCAACTAACTCTAAATGCAATCGTTAAAAAATGGCGGATGTTCAAACTTCAAAAGTTTACCCTAATAACTAATAAATATACTATTTATATAACACTTATGGACTATGTATATATCCAATCGATTTCTGTATTTCCTTACGACCTAGAACCCCGAAATTTGAGGATGATGTACATAAATCATTAAACTGTTAGCAAAAAATTAGGCAATCGCGAATTCAACCATAATAAGTAAAAAAGTAGGAAGCTAAATTTCTTATGTTTTAAATCGGGTGGGCAAAAGGCGGCCCGCGGGCCGGATCCGGCCCGCCGCATAAA
>AYEL01085305.1:0-55798 GCA_000484575.1 Olivierus martensii | reverse complement strand
GAGTGAGACGGAGTATAGACTTAAAGTCTGCCGGAAGGCCGCATGCAGACTCAGGCTCATCTTGTTCTGAGACAGGCCAAAAGACCGCTCCTCTGCTCCACTTACTAGAGTACTACAGGGTACACAACGTCTGGAAGAATAATCTCGGCTTAATCATTGCCTGCCAGTCAGGTGCGGACTCGTCTGCCACCTCTTGTCCACAAAGCGAATGAAATACGAATATGGCAGATTCGCTCAGGTTTGTCAGGCCTAGGGGTAAGACCGCCGCAACCGTACCTGGTACACTGTGTCACCGAAACGAGCTTTACATTGCCGAGAATCGTCTCCGTCCACAGAGGGAACGGAAACACAAAGAGGCTGAACGGATTTGCTACTGGTTCTCCCATTATGGGAGATCACATTTGTCAGGCGAAATCACAGCTCCCCGACGGAAGACCGGACAAGGCCGGATCTTCCAAGCGAACAGAATCTAACCTGAAATTCTCAACGGCGGGATGGAACACGCAATGGAATACCAAAGCGGGAACATTCCCCTCTGGAAAAGGACAAGAATCTCCCCCGATTCGATCTCCGATGCAGCTTAAAAATGATCATTACCTTTTTACCCTTTACCTTTTTATCATTTTACCCCTAAAAAATTATCATTACCTTTTTTACCTTTACCTTTTTATCATTTTACCCCTTAAAAATGATCATTTTTTTTTACCCTTTACCTTTTTATCATTTTACCCCTTAAAAATGATCATTACCTTTTTTACCCTTTACCTTTTTATCATTTTACCCCTTAAAAATGATCATTTTTTTACCCTTTACCTTTTTATCATTTTTCCCCTTAAAAATGATCATTATATCATTACCTTTTTTACCCTTTACCTTTTTATCATTTTACCCCTTAAAAATGATCATTATCTTTTTACGATATTATTGAGACAATTTATACTTTTCACCTTTCGAAAATCTTAATCTTAAGTATTATGCAGTGAAAAATTCATGCAAACATTTTTAAATGATATTTAAAATCTTCCAATGGAATACAGAGATTTTTATCAGTATTTCAGAGAGCAATTATTTATTCATAAATTATTTTCTTAATTTAAGTTTGGGCATTACAGATTTATCCACGCAAAACTAAAGTTACAACTTATGCGTATACTCTCTTAACGTTTGATCATTTGCACGGTCCATTAACGGTGCATATAAATAAAATGATGTTTCATAAAAAAACATTTATTTTACTCGTAAAAAAAATTTCAAAAATATTAATAATTAGAAGAGATCAGAACATATTCCATCATGAATTGAAGAGATCAGTACATACTCCATTGTGAACAGAAGAGATTAGTACATATTCCATTGCAAACAGAAGAGATCAGAATATATTCCATTATGAATAGAAGAGATCAGAACGTATTACATTGTGAACAGAAAATATCAGAACATAATACTAATTTACTAAACATATTCATCTAATGTATGAATATCCACATTATTAGCATATGCTATCTAAAAAATTGTTCTATCTTCTTATGATACGGTTGAGCCAATTTATAATTTTGGCCTTTGGAATTTTTAATTTTCAGTTTTGTGCAATTGTAAAACCAAAAGAGCAACAATTTTTTTCAGTTGATTAAATGGATTATAAAAAAAATTAGCAAGCTAAAATGTAATCATTGGTAAATGTAGCCAAATGTATTTTGCGATAAAACAGCGGGTAAGATTATACTTTAACTGCCTCGCGTTTTTGCATATGATCCTAGTGCGATGCGTCTATAAATAATAAGTTCCGTTATAGCGCGCTGTAGTTTTTTTGAGCTCGATAAAGTAGATGTTAACATGCATATGAATGATATTAACATGAATATCATTTAATATGTGCGCGCGGCGCCGCGAAAACGCGAGACAGTCAAAGTAAAATCTTACCTAAACAGTATTGAATTTTACTGCATAAAATTTTGTCAATCGTATCATGATATTGTTAAATTAATTAATCATTGTAAAACCATTATAGGTCCAAAAATTTAAATAATTTTTATGATTCGGATATTTTTTGATATAATAAAGTACAGTACATAATAGTCGTCATTACATAAAAGGCCTCGCGCCCACATGCAATTATCAGTCGGTCAACTATTTAATTGCATGAGCGAGGACAAATGACTCCTATGAGACTGCGCCCATTAGCAACTATTTTGTTGGCGGACTAAACAGTAGGAGTCATTTGTTTTCACTCCTATAATTAAATAGGTGACCCACTGATAATTGCACGTGGGCAGGAGGCCTAAGAGTATGAGGAAGTGTGGCAAGCCAAATTCTTAAATTCGAAAGATCTGATACGATTATTTTCGTGTTATTTATCATGTTAACCGTTCAATGCTCTTATTAATCCACACTGCTTATTGCTTGTTAATAATAATAATTATAATAAAATAAAATTTAATGACATGTTAATAAAATGTTGGCAGTTAATACGCCATTAATCTTTGCTATTTTGTAAAAAAAACTAAACTTCCAAGACCAGTTTAGTTTCATCTTATCTTTGAGAATCAGTTCTAAAAGTAATTCCTAACTTTTTTGTTATTCAAGAAGCATTTTTGGAAAGAAATTTTTACAGAAATTAAAGCAACCCTGTTTAATTACAGCGAAAACGGAAGATATACGCTTCTATTAATATTTGAGATTAGAAAAATAAAATATCGATCATTCTGATGCTTTCTACAAATATGACAGAATTTTATTTTCTGTAAGTGCTTTTTACTTTATATTTTTATTCAGAATTAATAATTTTGGAGTATTTTTGATTATTTCCATTTATTCTTCCAATTTCTCTTCATATAACGTGACCAACTGACACGCGGAAACAGAAAATTGCACATTAACATCACGCAGTCGATTTTATATCGATTGAGTGATGTTGATGTGTTTTTTTCTGCATTTTTTTTTTTTTTTTTTTTTTTTTTTTTTTTTTTTTTTTTTTTTTTTTTTTTTTTTTTTTTTTTTTTGATGGTGTGTGGATTGGGCAGCTGGCCAGTCCACTCACCATCAAAAATGACTACTTAAACAGGTGCAACAAAAATTTTCGTTCTGGGTGCTAAAAGCTCTAGAGTCGCGCTACTGTTTGATATCTATCTTAATTAATGACAATTGAAACAGTTTCATTAATTCAAACATTAATAGATTTTAATTAAAATTATGTTGATTGTTATTTTTGTTTTTCTTGTCAAAATTATGCGTATCTGAACATTAGTGTAACAAATACTTTGTATAAATATATTTATTTCAATAAATTTTCTTCCTAAAAGTTATGTTATGCATACTAATGTACGCGTATGTAAAAAAAAGGATTTTTTCGCATAACAATATTGATTATGAATAAGCTCGGTTCTGTTTCGTGAATATTTTTCTTTATTAATCAATAACTTTCTGTATTTATAACAAGTACATTTAGAATATAAGTAATATGCAATATGCAAATATTGACGTTAAAACCAAATTTATAGGGAATCATCCAGTGCAAAAAAAAACAAATTTTTATTGTTTAATTTTCATACATTATTGTAATGATTATTTTTACTGAAAGAGATATAGGATGTACTCATTGTTTCACCAATTGAAGAATGAATGATGCTTCGTCCGTTCTTCAGGTGAATCTACGAGCACCGATAGAGCAATACTACACAAACTTTATTGTTTAGAGTGCCAAATAAACAAATTTAATAATATTTTTATGCCGTGTTATAAAATCATTACATGATAATTACCTTTTGGTAGTTAATAGTTCAATATACAAAAATCTGTTAGCAATTTAACGTCATTTAATTAAGATGGAATTAAAATTGCATGCTGCAAACCATAAACAGCTTTAGAATAATAACCTGTTTTGCAGCATACAATGCAAAAAAGCTCTACAATGCAATGAAAATTCTATAAAGGAGGTTTGAGAATTACGAATATATATATATTTTTTATGTTGTTATTTAATGCTCTTCAAATATCACTATTGATAGTTGATTATTGATGATTATTCCTAAAAAAATTGGCGTTACGTTTATGCTAATACGATTTTTTTATTCTTCATTTACGATAAGTATAGCATAGTTTTTCCTCTTATATTCGAGAAAAAAGATAAATTATTTTAGTAAATACAGTGAACAAAAATATTCAACGTAATCATTTAAAAACATACTGAGTTACTTTTTGTTTACGAATAATTGGGAAGAAAAAAAAATGATATTTCTGTTTTTCCTTCCCAATTATAATTTAAAATACAGTGAACAAAAATATTCAACGTAATCATTTAAAAACATACTGAGTTACTTTTTGGTTACGAACAATTGGGAAGAAAAAAAATGATATTTCTGTTTTTCCTTCCCAATTATAATTCACTTTATCAATTGAGTGGAAAACTTTGGCTCGCTAAACTAATGACAATTATTCTTGCTAACTTTCGAAGATAATTTTTTAAAATTGTAAATTAATCCAGAGAGGTCGCTAAAGTCAAGGAGCAACTCCTGGCAATGACAATTATTCTTGCTAACTTTCGAAGATAATTTTTTAAAATTGTAAATTAATCCAAAGAGGTCGCTAAAGTCAAGGAGCAACTCCAACACTTATAAAACATTTCCAAGTGTTATCTTTTGTTATTGAATGTTGACCATTATGAATGCACTTTCAGCTCGGAGGACAAAGATCAACTATAACCTCCAAAACAGAAACAGAAGAAGAAGAATACATGCACTCGTATGGTTAGAAAAAAGTTTACAAAACTGTTGTCTTGTTTAAGTCTTTTCAATATATGAAAATTATCAATTGCGTTACCTATAGACACTTTGAAGATAGCACGATGTTAACTGATTATTAAAAGCAAATTTATTTATTTCAATTTTAATAATACAGTATAAGATATTTTTCAAAGTTATTTCCAAAATGAAATTTATTTTTGACAAAATGTTGGCCTGCGTACCACAAGTTTTAGCCTTTTCAATTTTAATAATACACTATATTTTTCAAAGTTATTTCCAAAATGAAATTTATTTTTGACAAAAAGTTGGCCTGCGTACCACAAGTTATAGCCATTACTGCGCTAGAGAAAGCCCACCACAAGTTACAATATAAAACAGCAAAAAGGTAAATTAAAATGAAAACCAAAAAGTGCGGGAAGATAGAACAACTGTAGAGTATATTTAATAATAATAAATTTTCTTGCATTTCTTTCATTATTTATTTCTTCCATAAAATTTTCTCCAGAATTTGCACTTCTCTTTCAGCGGATCTTTTTGCACTCTTATATTTTCAACTTTGAAATTAAGCGAGTATCTGTTCCCATCAAAAGGAGGCCAATATGTCACATTTTGAGAGTATGGTTTTCTGGAAAAACAAAATCAAATTAAAATTCTCTTAATAATAATTGCGCATAATTTATTTTGTATAATAACTAAGGCATATAACATCATTTAAAATTATAGATTTTTATATAAAGTTAATATTTACTTATGATCAATATAAATTCGTTATTTATATAGCACTTTATAATTATTTTATTAATTAATAAATACAGTATACAGGTAATCTCTCGCCAGTAAAGATAAGCTACAAAAGTCGGACATATTTTAACTAACTTGTAAGCATTTTTTTAGTATAAAGAGCGCTTTGGAGGACAGATTTTTGAACTAGAAATCTGATTTAAGCTTCACTGAAATGTCAGTTAGGAACGAAAATTAACCAAATGAATAAAATGCTTTGAAATCAGAGTAAATAAGGCATTTAATGTGTTACTCCTAGAAATGATTATAATAGCATGGATCGATACCTGTTCCATGAGGTTTGAATAATTTTAGATAATATTTCCGACAGTGAATAAGTTATAAAAGTCAAATACATTAATTAGGAAGATTTTATGTTAGTTTACATATATATCGTTTTAATTTAACAAAAATAGGATATAATAAGTTATTTCAGAAATAAGAACCCTATATTGAAAGCAATAACTTTCGAAGACACTTTAAAATGCTATCTGCAAAACCAAAATTATAAAATATTTATAAACTTACCCTATTCTGGCAAATGAAGTCCACAGCTGAATCATATTTAGACTAAGAGTAGCTTCCTGTAAAGTGAAAAATTCTGGGTATCTGAAGGGCATTCCATTTACGAAATATAATTCTTCTGTATGAGGAACTCCAACCCATTTTTTGGACTCAGAAATGAATCTTCTATGATCAAAAGTATAATGATAAACATTTTGACATTCAGAAAATACTTCAGCAAAAAAGTAAGATGGACATATACGACGTCCATCACCCATTGCCTGGTATGTACGTTTGACTATGAGAAAACTATCTTCGTCTGGTATTCCCGCGATATATTCATCGAAAATAATATTTGCCCTTTCATCACTTATTCTGAAATATTTTTTAATTATTTGTCTTGCTTCTGATTTATTCATAGTCGGATGCTCTTCATCTAAAATATTTGGTTCGAAAATACTCAAATATATCGATTCCTCGTCTTTAACTGTTCCGATCATGATGTCAACGTCATGAGCATTAATAATTTCATCATTCTTGGGCAGATAAGGACATTCTAACTCAGGTAGAAGGCCTCTAATTGTCGGAATACTATCATAATATGATTTGGTGCCGAGTGATATTTCGCGTGGTTGTAAACTACGCATGCAAGCTATAGTATCTTCAGAACTTATACGATTACAACCTAAACTCGATACAATCATTTTACTAATATTGATATTTTCAGAAGAATCTATTGCTGTAAAAAGATTGTTATCACTTAGTCTGCTGAAACTTTCGATTATGACTCTGCTGAATAATCCTTTCGTTAAAGGAGATACCATGTGATTAAATATTGCCATTCCACCAGCACTTTGGCCAAAAATAGTAATTTTTCTCGAACTACCTCCGAATGCTGCAATATTTCTATTGACCCATTGCATAGCCAGTACTTGATCCATCATTCCCATATTCCCTGGAGGGTTTTTGTTGGGCAAATGCAAGAAACCAAAAGCGCCTAATCTGTAATTAATGCTAACTACAATTACGCATCCTAACGATGCAATGGTTCCACCATAAGACAGTATCTGATATCCCGAACCGGTCAGGAATCCTCCACCATGAATCCATATCATTGTAGTAAGTGGTTTCTTTTCCATATGACAAATTGGAACCCATACGTTGAGATACAGACAATCTTCGCTCATTAATGGAGGTAATTGAAAATTCAGAGGAATAATCACTTCTTGCATGCAAGCCTGTTGCTTCTGAGCTGCATTAATTATACAATAGCGGAAGGGTGCAGGTTTAGGGTACTTAAATCTTAGATCGCCCAATGGTGGTATTGCATATGGTATTCCTATGTATTCCTCTACGAAATTATTGTGCATCTTTATTCTTCTTCCGATAACAATTCCTGATGTGGTAATTATCATCGTTTGTTGAAAACACTTACACAAAATAACGATGATCATTAATTTTAAAAATTCTCTCATTTTCGAATCTGCAAATACTCAAAATTAATTATTTGATCAACTGATAATATTTTCCTATTTAGACAGTGTAATATAGATAAAAAGATATGACGTATGATTTCTTTCATAGCATGAAAGAAATTTTATAGTATCATATGCATATGAAATGTTATTTAGGAACGAAAATTAACCAAATGAATGAAATGCTTATAAATGAGAGTAAATAAGGCATTTAATATATATATACAACACATTTTTTGCATTTTTACACCCCTTTCCAATCAGAGGGATTACTAGGAGGCGGGGCCAGTTCCAACCTTGGGCTGCATCCACACCAGAGGAGGGGAGGCGGATGCTAAAGAACGAGATTGCCGGGCTGGGCCCAGCACCCCGAAAAAACTTTTCGGGAGATGCCGCACCCGTGACGCGAACCCGGGTCCTCCTGTGTGGCACGTAAATGCGTTACCACTCGGCCATCCAGTCGCCTACATATGATACTATGGTTAGTAGAGTTAAGCCGCCATATCTCATCATTAATATACTGTACTATCTGACGACGGCCACTTATACAGTCCATCACAGGCTGGCCAACACCCATGATGAAGTCAACGGAATGATTGAAGCATGGGGTTCAACAAGCCGGGTCCTGTCGGCCGGATTGGCCACGTGGAAACGCTTCAGCTTTCCATTCTGGAGGATCCGGGTTCGAGTCTCCGGTCCCACTCCTTGAAAATATTTATCATGGGGTCCGATCCCGGCCCGTCGATCCCCGTCCTCCACAATCCGGCTGACCTCTCTACAGGGGTAGGCAGCCTGTGGAAGGGTTTGTTTCGCCCTGCCACTTAGTACTCTTACTGAGTGGAACGTGGCGTCATCTGTTGACAAAAAAAACAGGCCGGGTCCGGTTCCTACTGAAAAACTGAAAGTGTGAGACCCGGATTTGAATCCGGATCCTCCAAGCTAGTAAGTCACAGCTTTACTACGTCCATCCGGCCTACGATACTATGAAATGTCATAGTATCATATGTACTGTGAAATCTCGTACTATGAAATTTTTTTCATACTAAGAAAGAAATTTTTATAGAAAATACTAAAATACAAATGATTCCGTTTCCGTTAAAAATAGCAATTTTATCAAGCAAAAAAAACTGAAGAAGAATAACTCACCTCAGTAGGATTTACTCATAGAATATCGACTTTATTACTACGCGCTATTTCATCATTTTATCTGTACACGATTATTTTTAAAACATTTTTTAATTGAGATTTCCGATTGGTTGTGGTATGTAATTCAGATAAAATCATTTCCAGATGTCACGCAATGACGTTTCTGATTTATATATCAATCGAAAAAAACTTGTTTTCGTTTGATATGTAATTCAGATTCGTAAAACGATATTTAAGCATTTAGAAAATGCTTGAATATCGTATTACAGATCCAAGTTCTTTCACCCTCATTAAACACACAAAAATAAATACAAAAAAAGAGAGGAAATAAAACGAATGTTTCAATTTTTCACTATAAATTTTTTGTGCTTTATTTTTGGATAATTTTTTCGTATGTTTATATTTATGAATTTGTTTTTGAGTTAAATCATTCCTTTACTTTCCTATCATCAGCTCTGTCTTCATTCTTCATTTTTCCCAAGCCACACTAATGAGTAGTGCCTTCTCTTTCTATTTCCAACAATGTGATGCTCATTAAACTGAATTTTAACGTATGTCCAAGCTTTCGGAAGACTGATTAATCATCACAGTACGGACTAGGAACAAAATAAAATTTGGAATGGAAACATTGCAATCTATCCGGAACAGACAGTGAAAGTGGTCAGATTACATAAAATTTCAGGAGTTTAAAAATAATAAAGAAAAAAAATAGCGTTCAAAAAATATTATTTCACAATTATATCCATTAATGTGTAGAATTTCGTATTCTGAACGCATTTCGCATTTTGTTGCAGATACGTAACCAATTAAAAATAATCGATTAATCGATGATGAATATACGGAATCATTTCGCATTTTGTCGCTTTTGCTAAATATCATCACCCAAGTCATTTTATATTTATTTATATCTATTATAGCAAATTAAGAAACTACTGATAACAGATTGATACATAAATTATATAGGATATATAAATGTATCTAATACCAGGGGACATATATATCCTATACCTTTTCCTTTTCTCCTATTTGATAATCGGAAATATTTTTGGTTGTGTTAAAGATTCCTGTCAAGAAATAATGTGACAGATCAATGTGTAATTGGCAGAAAAAAGAGGAAAGCAACCAACAGTTTTATTAAAAAATAAAAAATAACATATTTACAATATATACTGCATATAAATAGGTACATATTTTGGAATGACCGTCACATGTCTGAGAAGAATTTCTCGTTATAACCAGGGCCGGCTCAGCATATGATGGAGAGGAACGCCAAATGGCGCTGGCGAATTTTGTGTTTTATAATTATTATTATTGTTATTATTATTATTATTATTATTATAGTAAGACACAATAATTTTTACACATAATTTAAACAATGAGCCACCTCAAGTTCCGCTCACCGTTGCGCCCCGACTTGAGGGGCACAACAAAACTTTTCGCTCAGGGCGCTAAAAGCTCTAGAACCGTACTGGCTATAACTGTTATTTGTTATACCTAAAAACGTCCACATGTATATAAATATGAATTATTTTATTTATGCGTTTTTAGATGTTAATACTGTGTTAACTTCATTTAATTCTCCTTTTTTTTATTCTAATTTCAAAGCTGTACAATAGGAATGGGGAAGATTATGCGATATATCACTCAGATATTTATAAAAATATAAAAAGATAATATAATAATAATATAAAAAGATAAATTGACATATATTTGAATTCAAAAATAAAAGTTAAATTTATACCAGGAGGTTCGATATCGGAAATCGGCCATATTGTTTACGGTCGCAACAAATTTGTAACGCTGTCTACATTTGTAATATATTTTCAGTTTTATATGGACGGTATTATAAAATGCAATTTTAATTAATTAAATTGTGAGTGATATTTACAGAAATTCTTTTATTTCTGTTTAAAATTAAACAAATTATCGTACGAAAAAAAAAAACACTGTTTGCATTTTCCTGGACAGATTTACAACACGCAATTTATATATAGTATAAAATTTTTGCTTTTTTCATAATGAATAATGTTATTTTTTTATTAGATTTTTAATATAGTTTTAATAATGTATTGCTATCTATAAAAAACACGATATAATAACCAACTAGGAGTCAAGCTACTGATCTGAACTTAAAGCGATTGAAGTTGATTGATTGATCGACCTAAAAATTCCTTTGCGATGAAATTTTCTGTGCCCGTTTCGATTTTAATTTTCTATTTTTTAAGTAGAAACTAAAGATAAGAAAAAAATTCTTCTAAGGTTACTATCGGTTACGTTTAGTTTAATAAAAATCAAATGAGAAAATTACGTAAATTTTTTTCTTAACTTCTTTTTTTTTAAATCTGGAAAGGAAAATTATATAAAGGTAAACATTTTGCGACTAAATAAGGTTAGGTAGATAACTTATAAAAATTGATATTGTAACTGGAATATGATAAAGAATGTGTATAGAGTAATTTACAATTTTTTTAATGCTACGATAAAAATAAATATATAAGAATAACTGATAAGTATATACAAAAATTATTTGATTGCTTTTTTTAAATAATAACTAATTCTGTTTGTTATGAAAAATTGCTCGTTATAAACATGAAATTTTATATGTAAACATACCTAGATCAAAGTTTGAAGTAGTATATCAGAGTTATCTCAAGATCAACTATTATGGAAACTAATAAGATCAGAGCAATAAAGGATAAATGCTTATCCTTTATAGCTCTGATCTTGTGAGTTTCCATACTGATTATAAATGAGTTTTAGCTGTATTTTCTCTTCAATGCGAATTATCTAATAACTATGATGTGAGAAATAAAATATCAATAAATCAGTAAATGCAAAACTGCATTTCAAAACATTTGTCAGTGATTCAGAAATTCTAATGTGCAAATTTCATTAAAAATTAACAAGTTTGTTACTCAGCTGGTGGATTTGTGTTATTATTTTGCACATAAATATGTAAGAATATTGTATGGGCCGTATAATTATGTCTTATAGACAGTAAAGGATTAAATTCATTCACAGAATATTGAATAATTTTGATAGGAATGTTAAATATCAATAATATCGACACTGCTTTCTACAGTATAAAGTTACTTTTTATAAAAGATTGAAAACTTTAATCTTTAGAATTTCATAAAATTTTAATTAATTAATGTAATTTTTACAATAACAGTATATATAATTCAATAGCAGGCGTAAAAAATGTTCATTTTTTTATTATTTCTTGTAAAAATCGATATTTTACATAATCAGTCTAAACTTAAAAATGCGAAAAAATATGAGAAAACTTTAATAGCTTTTGTTAAAAGAAACCTTCATTAATTTCCTAAGTAAATGCATTCATCATAATACAAACCTGTCTAATCTTTCAGAAACCTTAGACTGACCTAATTACAGTAAATTGATGCTAAAGAGGGAATTCGTTGTTCTGCATGTTATCGCAGCATATGGAACTTTTAAAAACAATGTTGATTTAATAACACTTGTTCTTATAGATATGATAATATGCAGTTCAATAAATTAAGTAATAAAACAGTCCATGAAATAATTGCCTATTTTCCTGATCGATTACAGATATTAAATTAAAATATATCATTAATCTAAAGGAGGACTTGAGGCTAAGCTATTTGATTATCCAATCTCAGAAGCATATCACTTTTCCTAAGATTACAGTAATCCCAGGAGTATCAATCCTCCTGAGATTACAGTATTTCCATGCATTGCAATGCAACATTTCCATGCTCTTCATTAGAGAACGTGAAAATTTGGAATATTTGTCATTTTTAAATGAATGAAATTATAAAAAATGTGGATTCTGTCAACTTAAGTGATAGAACATCTCTGTGGAATTAGATGAAGATCTACTAAATGCCGTAATTTAGTAGATCTTTATTTAAGTGCGTCGCGTCGCTTTCACGTCGCCAAATGTTCCACGTGAAAGTGATGCGATACTATGAACGATAGAAAACAAACCAATAGATTAGATGAAGATCTACTAAATGCCGTAATTTAGTAGATCTTTATTTAAGTGCGTCGCGTAGCTTTCACGTCGCCAAATGTTCCACGTGAAAATGATGCGATACTATGAACGATAGAAAACAAACCAATACAAACTCGACGCATCTCACATGTATATTATAATGCCGCGTAGATCGCCTTCTGTAGCTGAAATACAAACTAGTTTGTTTTCTGAAACGACAGAAGCAAATTATCATGGCTACCGAGTTCGATTTAAAGGTTCTAATAAGCGAAATTAAAAAAAAATCTCTCATGTTTCATAATACACACTATCATAATCAGCATTTAGTGGATAAATAATGAGATGATAATTTATTATAGACGATATAGAAACGCTTCTCATAGGACAGACTGTAGGTCATAGCATCACGTTTGTAGTATCGCATCGCACAGCGTCGCGTCGCTTGTGGCGGGACATGGCCTAAAGCAATGGGTGATACGCAGCATATTGATCATGTATGCATCATTTATACTAGAAAATTTGAGAGTACAGAACTTTATTATCTACTGCGTTTGTTTTTTCTAATCTACGCATATACCTTAATTTAACTTGTACAATATGTTTATCTTTAAAATGATAATTAGGTAAAAAATAAACATTATGTATATATAGTAATGATAAAGTATTAATATATGCAGCATATATCAACACTTTATCAAAAAGAATGACAAAAATTTTAAATCTTATCTTTACTGGAACCTGTTTTAATTTTCACACGCCCATTTCCAAAAAAAACTTTTTAACTATGTAAAAAATCATTTTTGTAATACCATAAATTGATGGAACTTTGATAAAACATTAACTAAATTATAAACTATTAATATACTAAATAAATGTAATATTTATAATCATTTATTAATTTAATGCGGAATAAAATTAATATATAATTTTCACTCGGTGACTTGACTTAAAAATTTGAGTCCAGAGGCAAATAAGTTAACATTTGACTCCCTAAATGGCCTCCAACTGGAGGAAAATCGAGAAATCGTTCAAATATGTATGAAGCATTTTAGAAAAAAAAACTTTGGTAAAATGTTGAAAAATTAACGTAGACATTTTTAACCTCTGTCTTTTAAATTTATAACAAATTATGGGATAGAATTCAGAGACTTACTTGTGATTATGATCTTATCACGTAGCCTTAAAGTCATGGGAGTCAGACAGCTACATTGACTTTGCACGTTAAAGAAATTCACCAATAACATAATAGTATGGTTACAACTTAAGAGGCCCTCAGGCACAAAATTAAATTATTTCTCTTAATTTTATTACGAATTATTTCCATTTAATTTTAGTAAGTAATAAATGATTAAGCAAATCTTTAATCTTTTCAACTGTTTTGGAATTTTTTTAATTTTGATATTTCTAAAATTAATTTTATACAAGTATAAATTTTCATAAAATAGATTAATTAATTTATTTTTTTGTATTATTGCGCCGTTTCTAATCAGGGAGATTACTAACGGACAGGGCCAGTTCCAAACATGGGTTGTACCCATACCCATGGAGTGGGCCGGATAGTGAAGGACGGAGATCGTGGGACTGAGCCCAGCACCCGAAAAATTTTTTAGGAGATGCAGCACTCGGGACGCGAACTCGGGTACTTCTACATGGCATACCAACGCGTTAACACCCGGCCATCGGCAGCGTATAATATGTGTTCCATAAACTGTGGTATTTCAACATCGAATGGAGACTAGTTAATTAGTTATGCTGCTGATTCCCACCAGGGATATATATACATTCTTTTTTGTAAATTTTACACCCCTTTTCAATCAGGGAGATTACTAAGGGGCGGGGCCAGTTCCAATCACGGGCTGCATCCATGCCCGTGGAGGGGGCCGGATGGTGAAGGACGGGGATAACCGGGTCGGGCCCAGCACCCCAAAAAACCGAAGACCAGACCCGGGATGGAAACTCAGTTCCTTCTGTGTGGCACGCCGACAGCGTTACCACTCGGCCATCCGGCCGCCCAGGGATATATTTAGTTGAGGCCACTTTAATCCATCACTGATTGATCAATAACTGGAATGGTTAGGTTAGGTTAGTTAAGCCTCCATATTGCACGAGGGATATTCTGTATCTGACGGCGCCCACTCAAAAAGCCCATCACAGGCTGGCCAACACCCATGATAGTGTCAACCGGATAGTTGAAGGACGGCGTTCAACAGGCCTAGGCCAGGACCCATCCTAAACAACTGGAAGTATGGGACCCAGATTTGAACCCGGTCCTCCAGGTGATAAGCCACAGCTTTATCGCGCGGCTAACATAATAACTATAATGACACAACCGACATAATAACTGCAATTGGGACCCAGATTTGAACCCGGTCCTCCAGGTGATAAGCCACAGCTTTATCGCGCGGCTATCCGGCCGACATAATAACTGCAATGGAATCAACAAAAATATTAATTCTGAAAGAGGAAGAAATTTAACATGTTCGGACTTGAGCATTATCTGTAAAAATCTCGAAGTGTAGAAACCGGAATTGAACTTTAATAAGATTTAAGTATTTTATCCAATTGAGCTGAATCGGCGGCTGGATGGCAGAGTGTTAACGTGTTGGCATGCCACAACAGGAGGACCCCAGTTCGCGTCCCGGATCTAGTCCTCGGTTTTTTGGGATGCTGGACCCGGCCCGTCGATCTCCGTCCTTCACCATCCGGTCCCCCTCCACAGGTGTTGATGCAGCCCGTGGTTGGAACTGGCCCCATCCCCTTAGTAATCTCCCTGATTGGAAAGGGAAAGCAAAATTTTAAAAAAATTGACCTGAATTCGATTCCGACTTTACAATAGTTATTCAGGGGGTCTATGTGCGACCTCTTGGAAATTTATTTAAGGATCCAGGCACTGGATTTGTTGCCAATAACGCATTCAAATTTAATCTATTTTGGGGTTTGAACGCTTTATCGAAGGAATTTGGCTTTTATTTTTATATTTCATGCATTATATTTTACATTATTTTTTTTTATTTTGCTTAACTTCGCATCTGTTAAATAAATTTAATAAAAGTATATTTTTGACTTGTTTATAAACCAATAATTTTCACAAATTGTCAGTTTGAACATAATCTTGAATATTTGACTAGACAAGCACCAGATTCTTATTTAAGTAATGATTTAGCAAGAGCAAACTAATTTCACCAAGTAATTGCTTCTTAATAGTGAACTGTATAAAATAAATTTCGAGAACCGATGTTCTCGAAATCCACTATTCCACTCTAAAGGCCGTGACACACTGAACGCAACGCGAAGCGAAGCATAATAAAGCAACTTCGCGCGGCTACGCGCGTACGGTGTGTCTTGGACTAGCTTTTCCCATGCGGCTACTCGAGTTAACGCGCATGACCGCGCGAAAGGAGATCAAAAAGTTGAACTTTGACCAATCAGCATGCGCGAACAATACGATGCGACAAGACGCGAAGGAAGCAATCAACCAATAGAAACGAATGTTTTATTAACTTGGAAAATGGCGAAAGTTTAACCGTGTTGTTGAGATTCAGATATAGAATTTGTTTTAGAAGTACAAAAAGCACCATATCTATATCACATGAGATTAAAAGAATACCGAAAATATATGATCACTTCTTTCTAATAACAAATCAACCACACTCGCCAACGACCTCTATCGGCAAATCCACGAAACATGAGAAGTAACTCGACTGCAATGTAGACAGGCACAGCGCAGTGCAACGCGAAGCGAAGGATGCAAATTTTTCTGCCATCTTTGTTTCGCTTCGCATCGAGTTCAGTGTCACGGCCTTAAGGCTGCGGCTATGCAAGCGAAGCGAAGGATGCAAATTTTTCTGTCATCTTTGCTTCGCTTCGTGTCGCGTTCAGTGTCACGGCCTTAAGGCTGCGGCTATGCAGACGCGAATTTAGCAGCGAGAGCGAGATTTTTGTCTTTATCGCTCTCGTAGAGTGCAACTGTACACGAGCGAAAGCTGAGAAATCTTGCGAACGAGAGCGAAAGAGAATTCTCGCTTACATCCAACTCGGTTTAATGATTCTCCCGAAGCGTGTTCAGTATACTAGCCGGCTGACTAAGGCTAAGTAGTACTGAGTAGACTGTTATATTGAACTCATTTCTGAGTACGGCTAGCTCCGCCCACAACTAAGAATTAGTCAGCATTTCTCAGCCAAGATTTTCTAGTCTGAGTAGATCTTACAAAATGGCCGTCGTTGCTGGACTAGATATATTTGTTATGAATAATGTTAGTTACGAAGTAATATTCAATGAAGAAGAAGCAAAAGAATTTAACCGTATGTTGTATTTTTTTGTATTTTAAACGATAAAAATTATTATTTAAACTATATACGATTGTAAATTAAAAATTAATTACGGTAATTTATATTGAACAATAGTTGTTAATGAAATACGAATTTTGCATTTATATCTTAAACCTCAAACTTTTTTCAATTTTAACATAAAGAACAATTAAAATTTTCTTTTTTTTTTTTTAGAGAAAAGTGCTTAAGATATAACATACGCGGAAAAATTTTTAAAATCAAAATCAGAAAATACTGATACAACAAATTCTGTAATAGACACTTCGGAAAATTTTGCGAATAATAAAGGTATAATAATGAATTAATTTTACTTTTATATGCATGTTTTAAATGAATTAAATGCAATATTTTTATATATGTATTTTTAAATTTCCATCATATAAATTGCTATCAAACTGAAGACAAAAACTAGACTTTAAGATTTTATTTAAAATGAAAGATAAATACTAAGCTTTCTATTTGTTTAAATTATTAATATAATAATAATAATAATAATAATAATTGCAAGTTAATATCAGTTTCATCTGTTTATAAATTTTAAATGAAAATTAAAAAATTATAGCATATAAGGCTAATTTCATATACATTGTAAATGACATTTTAAGAAAATCTAATAATATTGAATCTTTATAAAATTTTATATTTAATAAATAACACAAAATATATTCAATTTATCTTGGTTTTCAGAAAAAACACATGGACAAGAGAAACTACTTTATTACTAATAGAGACATATAGATTAAATCAGAATGAATTTCAAAAAAATACTCGCACAAAAACTGAAGCTTGGAAAATAGTTTCTGCAAAAATGAGAGAGTCAAATGTTATAGTGGAATGGTTTGCATGCCAAAAGAAATGGAATAATATGATGGCTACTTATAGGAAACTAGCAGACCACAATAAGTCTACTGGAAGAGGAAGAATATCATGGCCATTTTTTAATATTATTGATGAAATGATGGGTAAAACAGGAAGTATGTTATCAGTTTCACAGTTAGGGAATAATGAATCTGCTGAAAGCATTCCATCAACCACTAATGTAAATATTGAAACCCAAGACAGTCAGACAAAATCAAGAGAAGAATTAAATATAAATGTAATCCTAGAAGAATCAGCATTTTCAGAAAATTCAAAGTAAGTTACAATTTTAGTGCACCTTTAAAAATTGAATATTTAGCAAATTATATTAATTCAATTACTACATTTTAGTGGATCTTCTTCAAATTGTTTGAATGCATATAGTAAAAGGAAAAAAAATTCCTTCATGGGCTCAGGAATTAATGGAAAATCAGAGAAAAAAAGCTAAACAAGACACTCGACACCAGGAAACTATAGAAAATCTTTTACATGAACATATAGAAGAACAAAAGCGTAGAACAGATGCTATCCTAGAGTTAGCTAAATCTTTAAAAAATAAATTTTTTGAATAAGATTTTAGAAGGTCATAATAAGCGTTTATTTTCTTACCACAGTATCTGTAAGGCATTTTGAATGTACTTTTTGAATAAACTTCAGAAAATCATATAATGAGTATTTGATTTCTTACTAATTGTGTTTTGAAGTGAAAAGTACATAGTTTTCAAATTCATAAATTTAAATAAAATTAAAAACTTAATTAAATATTTTATTAATCCACTTTATAAAATTCAGTATATGTTTATTTCTTTTCTCTTTCAGTATTTGTTCTGCTCTTTTGTATTTATTTATTTGATAAACACAAAGTAAAAAGTTTTAATTAATATTCTTTATTACAAATCAATAATTTATAAAAATTTTATTTCTTAAATATAGATACATAAAAGCTATATAAAATTTTAACTGACAATTATTTAAAAAATATTTTTTCCATCAATATCTGTCTTTTAGTATTTCCAGCATCAGTATCATTACAACTAAAAGATGGAAACATATCCAACTGCAAATCATCATAATCAGAATCATCAGACATATCTTCATTATCTATGACAATATTATGAAGTACACAACATGCTATTATTAATTTTGGTGCTAAATCTATTCGAGTTTTATCAATATATTTCATCCGACGGAATTTTCCTTTTAATAATCCAAATGCATGCTCAATGATAACTCTCGTAGAACTGTGAACATAATTAAAAGTTCGTTGATTTACTGTTAGGTGGCCATTGTCTCGTCATGGTATAATTAATTTTGGTAAACATGGGTTTGCTGAATCTCCTAATAAATGAAATTCTGAGGGGATAAATGTAGAATTATTTAAAATTTTTTGACCCAATGGACTGATACGAAATACTCTAGCATCAAGGTTTGATCCAACTCTATCTGCATATATATCGGTGAAACGTTTATAACGTTTATCAGCATCACATACAGCTTGTAGAACTATAGCAGCTATTTATAAAAGAATTTCTATATTGTTTTGAAGGCTTACAGCAAATATAACAACCGCCAATTGCACCTATAACACCTGTAAAATATATTATTATTTATATTAATTTTTGTGAAAATATGGAATAAATTTGATTACTATACCTGGAAAATTCTTTCTGGATTCGAATTTATTAGCAATGTTGTTGTAATTTTCTATACTTGGCCACTTAATATAATCATCTTTAATGTCATTAAATGTATTTATCACAGAAGAAATAATATGATGTGCAGTGCTTTTTCTAACTCCAAAACGATCTGCAACTTGTCGGAAAGATTCCAGATTTGCTAAATACCATAAAGTCATTAATAATTTCTTTTCGGTTGGAATTGTAAAAGGATTTCCACCAAGGCCTTTTACTTTGCCTGAGAGCCGTAGATGAATTTTATTCAAAATATACTAAGGAAGGAAACAGAAATTAATATTTAAACAATTCATTTAATGCAAAGATTTTATACTATATATACTGTAATATTTACCTCTACTGTTGAGCGTGTCATTCTAAAGTGACTACGAAAATCAAAATCATTGTATTTTGGAATTATTTTTTCAAAATAATTGTCCACTCCACGAACACTTTCATTCATTTCTTGTTTAATAATTTCATTTTCTATTAATCCATTATCATTGTAATTCTTGGAAAGTGCCAAAAACATTATTGGAAAAGTATTTTCACAGCATTCACTCAACAAATATTCCTTTGCTAAAGTAACCGCCATCTTGGTTATACTGAAAAATGTCGTTCAATATACTGGCATAGTCTAAGTTAGCGGCTGAGTAGTCGGAGCTAAAAATCTTAAGCCGGCTGAATGATTAAGCTAGTATAGTGAACACGCTTCCGGCTTTCGGCTTCTCGCTATATTGTGCACCTGCGCAATCTCTATTACCTCGTTTTCATTTCCAACATGGATGCCTGCAGCAAGCTAGAACAATCTGGCAAGCCAACAATCTCATGTAAAGGAAAAATTAATTAATTGTGTATTTATTTATCCCGAAATTTAGGATAAACGATCTGCAACTTGTCGGAAAGATGCAGATCGATTAATTGAGCATAGAAACCGGGTAATAACCAATATACAATCTTATTAACAATAATATTTTTCTTAAAAGTAGTCGTCTACGTCTATCCACTTTGTTTAGTCGCAAACACAGTTCACGCTACTGCATAATAATTTTAGCGATGGCTATGAGAGAGAAAGTATAACCTCCATAACAGAAACAGAAGAAGATGATGAAGAAGAGAGAGAAAATTATATTTTGCGCGAAACTTGTTTTCTCGCCTTCGCTCGCTCTCGGCAAACTTTTCGCACTCTCGCGTCTGCACAGCCATAGCCTAACAATCAAAGCTGCACCGATCTTTAATACAGTATATTTTATATGAATAAATTAGAATTATTATAAACGTTTTTGTTACTGTTTCTTTTTTGGCATAGAATTCAATTAATAGAATTAATTTCATGATTTTAATTAACAATTTTCCCGATTTTTTTATTGTTAAAAATATACTGTAATTAAAGTTTAATTAAATAAAAATAATAAACATAGCAATATTTTATGCTATGAATTATTAAAAAGTTTCTCTGGTGCCAGTTTTAGTAAAATTTTCATATTTTCTTGATTTATAAAATATATATTGATTTTAAATATTTTAATTATTAGAAATTAAATATATATAACTGATGTGGCTGTCTTAAATAGAAAATAAGTTAAATATGGATAATATTTCAATTAAAATATATACTTAAGAGTACTACAGCACAAATCACAAGTGGAAAAATTTTTGTGTTGTAGTACTGTTAACTATATAAGAAGTGGGATGAATCTATATGCAATGTAAAATATATACCTTGGATAAAAATATATCTTATGTAATTTTTATCTTAACATTGTATTGAAGAAATTTATATTTTTGCAAAATACAGTACTGTATTACTACAGCACAAATCACAAGTGGAAAAATTTTTGTGTTGTAGTACTGTTAACTATATAAGTAGTGAAATGAATCTATATGCAATGTAAAATATATACCTTGGGTAAAAATATATCTTATGTAATTTTTATCTTAACATTGTACTGAAGAAATTTATATTTTTGCAAAATACAGTACTGTACTATACATATTTATAGTATGCATCATAAATATGTATAGTATAGTAATATTTGACTTCTATAAAAATCCCACATAAAATGTTATGGAATAAATTATATAATTCAAAGTATGGCTGAATTTGTTAAGATCAAGAATTGTAATTAAACAAGAATTTATTAACTTTATTTTGTGGCCCATTAAAATTTAATATATTCGTTTTAATTACTAAATATAATATTTTATAAAAAAAGAATTCTACTTTATTTTTTACTTTAAATATTAAAATTTAAATGCTTGTTATATTGAATTAAATTAATTAATTCAAATATTTCAGTTTATTACACAATTATTTGTACATAATTATTTTTTATTTAATTTAATTTCATTCAAATTAAAAGTAAGTTTTTACAATTATAAAATTATATTAATCTTCAAGATTACAATATATATTTAATATAAAATAAATCACAACATTCTACTATATTTTCAATTTTTTCAGTTTATACCAAGAAAATATATTAAAATTTTTAAATTTTAAATATGATAATTATAAATTAAAATATTTAAAAATATGAATAAACTTTATTGAAAATAATAAATTTTATTCTAGTTAAAAACATGAAACCACACCAAGTAAATCATTATATTTAAGCAAATAATTTATCAAAGCAAATGTGACAATAAGGTTTATCTTTATTTTCTTTAAATGTTCCTTTATTAAGTTGTTTAAGGCAGAAGGAGCAGACAAAATGTTCTGGATGGAATTTTCGAAACATGGCAGTGACACATCGTCCTGTAATAGGTTTCTGGCAGCCGGCACAAAGTGATCGTCTTGTTTCGTGATAATGATATTCACAGTATGGTTCACCTTCGTGATCATAGAAACTTCCTTTTTCAAATGGTGCATTGCATTCCTGTGAATAGTTATTATAAAAATATACTTTAATTACTTTTCATTTTACACTTGCAGAAGTAACTATAGAATTTTCATCTTTAAATTATTTAAATCTTTTATAACAATTCAATCTTTGTCCAGCATCATTAGAGAGAGAAATAAAATAGTATTAGCTTTTCTGTAAGAGCATATTAAGAAAAATATATATAGTATGCAATATTTTTTTGATCTTTAAGATTAATAAACAAGAATTATTTGATATCAAAATTCCATACTATCTATACAGTATATAGAAACAAAATAATGCCGAAAAATAAAAAGTTCTTGCGTCATATTACTAATTTTTATGATGATTAATTTTGAATGGTGAGATGATCTTATTTTACACATATTTAAAGCAGTTTCATTAGAATATCAGTTTTGTCTTAAATCTTAATCTCTAAACATTTACAGTTGATAATTACCATAATTAAATAAAAAAGTTTATACATTTGAATTAAGTTTTATTAAAATAATATTTTCTTGTACTTACTGCTATTAAATATATATTTTCTGTTGAATCTGTAAAAGATTTAATTGAAGATTTTTATTCATATACAAAAATCATTGCTGTATATAAAATTAGGATAAATATCATTTTAACATTTGTTGTATTTGCACTTTTATCTATAACATTAGAAATTTTAATTTATATTACTTAAAAATTTGTAACATATATAGTATTAGTACATATAAATATTTAATTTGCATTTATACATTGATAAGATTTAATCCAGTAGTGTAGAATAAGTAATGTGAGCAATAGTAATGACTGTTTATTTTTTCAAGGCAGAAGTTTTCAATAACCTGATATTTATATTTTTTTCAGAAAAAATTAAACAAAAATTGAATATATTACTTAAAAATTTGTAACATATATAGTATTAGTACATATAAATATTTAATTTGCGTTTATACATTGATAAGATTTAATCCAGTAGTGTAGAATGAGTAATGTGAGCAATAGTAATGACTGTTTATTTTTTCAAGGGCAGAAGTTTTCAATAACGTGATATTTATATTTTTTTCAGAAAAAATTAAACAAAAATTGGATATAAATTCAACAAACCAGAGCACTTATTAGCAGTTTTACCTTATAAATGTTTTTAAATTTATCATAACGTTTTCGGATTACTCTGATTTGTTGAATTTAAAATAGTTTGATTATAAGCAGGGTTAGTTAAATAAAAATTGGATATTCATTTTGATAGGGATTATAATAATAAATATTTTTATATAAATAGAGTATATACCAGTAGTAGCCAAGGTCATGTCACTAAGACCCATATAGGAGAATCTGAAATAGTTAAGAACTGCAGTCAGTTTCTTTCTGGGCAATGAGATTTGCATCAGTTTTTATCAGATAATCTTAAAAATGGTTTCAAAAATTGTTCATTATGTATTTCATCTGCATTTATTTCATATCAATGCATACTAGTTTTTACAATAAATGAACAAATTACTAATATATTACTTTTTAATTAAGTAAGTATTTGCTCCACATTAACTATTGACTTTCGTGGTAGGAGCCACATTGAAATACCAAAGAGTGGCACATGGCTTGTGAGCCGTAATTTGGCCACCATAGGTATATACTATATATGGTAATTTTTTTGTTTATTGATGATTATTTGCATTTATAGATAATGTTTCTACTCAAATATAAAATAACATATGGTGAAAAGATACTTTTGTTCATTTTCAAATTTTCATGGGAGGGCATTCATGAATTTTCATGAGGCTCTATTTCCGGTAAAGTCAGCACCTATTGAGGGGAATATACATTTGTGTCAGGTATAAAGATGAAGAAACACAGAATAATAATTACAACTTACGGTAATTCTGTAAGACAAATAATTATTTTCTAATAAAAATAAATGATGATACAAATTATAATTGTTTAGTACATATTTTATTATTTATTGTGATGAGTTAAAGGTACACTATAAAATAACATATGGTGAAAAGATACTTTTGTTCATTTTCAAATTTTCATGGGAGGGCAACTGCTCTATTTCCGGTAAAGTCAGCACCTATTGAGGGGAATATACATTTGTGTCAGGTATAAAGATGAAGAAACACAGAATAATAATTACAACTTACGGTAATTCTGTAAGACAAATAATTATTTTCTAATAAAAATAAATGATGATACAAATTATAATTGTTTAGTACATATTTTATTATTTGTGATGAGTTAAAGGTACATATCAGGTATGGTAATATTACAGTAGAGTCCCGATTAACTAAGTCTCATTTAACTGAGCTTCTGTTTTATCTAAAGTGAATGATATCCCTTGTTGAAATTTTTTTAATTTTTGTAGTATAACAGTTGCAAATAAAAATTAAGTTTTGTCTTTTTATTAAAGGTAAATTCAACATCTCATCATTTAATCTTTAGTTTCAATTGTTTAATGAATAGTTCTGGAAAGAATTAATTGCCTACATTCAAATAAATATTCCAAACATACTGTAATATTTATTTTAGAATGATTAAAATAAGTGATTATAATATACTGTATGCTATCTATATTATCATTAGTGTAACATGACCAAATGTCATGTATTATGCAGGATTATCCGCCACAATGAAAATTGTCACGGAAAGTGTCCTGGATTGGACATGTAACCTTTTTAATGATTTTGCAATGGCACAAAGTTGCTGTTTCCTTGCTTCATACTAGATCAGTGGTGGGCAAACTTTTCTGACTGCAGGCCACAATGGACTTCTGTAAGATCTCAAGTAGACTGCATGTGAAAAAAAGTTTTTACTTTCTGATACATGAGGTATTCATAGTAGAGGAAAATTCTGCAATTATGCCAAAAACCAATGTTCTATTTTCAATAAATTTTCACAGCTGCTCCCTATCACTATCATTGCCCCAAGAGGTTATACTGTACATTCAAAAATATCGGAAAGTTGAGTGGGGCACACTCCAGATTTTTTTAAAGGGGGCATTTAGCTTACAAAATCTAAACTTAATTAAATAATTAAGTTGTTTGTTTATGTAATTTAACATTTTTGTGATAAAATTTTTAAAAAAATCTTACACTTGTGCACGGACTGTGGACTACACAAATTGTCGTGGTAGGCCGCATGTGGTCTATAGGTCGTAGTTTGACTATCACTGTACTAGATGATAAGGCTGTTGTTATTAACTGGCAACAAAAATAGCCAAAAGTCGTAGAATACAATAAACTCACATTTATCTTGCACATTATTTAATAATACTTTCATTAGGCATCTGTATTGAAAAATTATACTTCTTTTTATGCTAAAATGATTTTCAAATGTTTTAAATTTTGAAGAAATCTTCTTCAGAATACAATAAACTCACATTTATCTTGCACATTATTTAATAATACTTTCATTAGGCATCCGTATTGAAAAATTATACTTCTTATGCTAAAATGATTTTCAAATGTTTTAAATTTTGAAGAAATCTTCGTTATCCTTAGCAGATAAATTATACAATAAAAATATTTTGTTCTCTTGATTGCCCATGCAGTATATCAATGCATTGATTACTTCAATGTTTACTTTTTTATTAAATCTGAAATTTATTCTATGTTGTTTAAATCTTTTTCACTTTGGCCATTTGTCACATTTGGAAAAACTGAATTGCTATGATGATAATTACATATTATACAATACAACCAGCTATTTTTTTAGTCCCTAATGATGTAAATTTAAAAAAAATTTTTCTATGCTTTACAAATATAATCAATAAAGAACAATTTTGATACTCTAGTTTTTTTCAGTCTATTATTTTTTTCAACAGCATCCATCATTTGGATGATAAAAGACTAGCACACAATCAGGCTCAATTATTCTTGTAAAGAATTGTTTCTTTATTTGCCTGTATCACATATATCTACAGGGTGTTTCTTACTTTGGAAACACTATGAGATAGGAAATAGGGCAAGCCTGTATCACATATATCTACAGGGTGTTTCTTACTTTGGAAACACTATGAGATAGGAAGTAGAGCAAAAAACTTTGATTACCAAAGTATATCCAAAGAACTGAATTGGCACGATAAAAATTTGTGAGCCCATCAGAAATAAGGGCAACTTAAGGGGTCAACTTTGAAATCTCCAATGGAAATATATGCCGATTTAGGCATGATTGGTTAGAATTGTAAAAAACAAACTTAGGAAATAGGGCAAAAAACTTTGATTACCAAAGTATATCCAAAGAACTGAATGGGAACGATAAAAATTTGTGAGCCCATCAGAAATAAGAGCAACTTAAGGGGTCAACTTTGAAATCTCCAATGGAAACATATGCCGATTTAGGCATGATTGGTTAGAATTGTAAAAAACAAACAACTTTTATTTTGAAAAATTTTTAATATCACCTAAGGATTACGAGATATCATGCAAAAAAATGCTAACTCATGAACCCCAATTAGGCTATTCAAGCAATAAGAAGAAGAATAATCCAACAGAGGTCATCTGTGTACTTATGTACCCTGCAGAACACTACTGAAACAGAAAAGAGCAATATTATGCAGATTAGGTACTCGGTGCTAGTATTCAAACCACAGATGGGATAAGTCTTTTGCCATCATAGTTTGACACAGAGCCATACTCAAGTACAGGGGTTTCCCGACTTGAGCCCTTTATGAGTGCACCATGCAGTACACAGACACCCTTTATTGGATTCTTCTTCTTTTTATTAATAGCCCAATCAGTGGTACATGCAGTGGTATCTTTTTTTGTGATATCTCATAATTCTTAGGTGATATTAAAAAAATTTCAAAACAAAAGTTGTTTGCTTTCTACAGTTCTATCCAATTATGTCTAAATCACCATGTGTTTCCATTGGAGACTTCAAAGTTAACCCTTTGTGCCTCTACTTCCAATAGGCCCACAAAATTTTTAAATTCATTCAATTCTTTGGATATATTTTGGTAATCAAAATTTTTCTCCCTACTTCCTTAGTCATCGTGTTTCTGAGAAAAAGGATGCTATGGGTGTTAAGAAATACCCTGTATACTCAATGGTAACTGATACTATAAAATCTATATATACAGTAATTGACTATTTAAATACAATATTCAAGTGTAATTGTTTACTTTATTTTTGCATGGTGGAATGTAATAAAACTGCTTATTCCAAACCATGTTCTAGTTAATGGGATATTTGACCTAATAGCACAATCTAATCCCTAAGTATGTCAGATAAACTAGAGATTACTATATATGTCATAAGCATAATTTACATAATATAATGAATAAACATATATTTAAATCATCAAAGTGGCATATCATGTCTTGCTATTGTTTTTGCATTATTATTAGACTAAGAATACATCCTACAAAAATTGTTGTTGGCAGCATTATTTAGACTTTTTTCTCTCAAATATTTCTGAATTCAAAAAATAAGTAATATGGTTAAACTGAATTGTTTCAATAATTTAGAGTATCTTGATTTCTTTAGGCAATTTATTTTGTCAGGAGAATGCTACAGATTTATTTTTAATAAATATAATTTCACTCTAATATAAGAGTTATTGGTATTATATAAAATAGGTTTTGTTTCTTTGCATTCTTCTGTTCCTTAAATTTTTCTCTTTTGGACATAGGTTTATGTGGGAAAGAGGATTGTGCACTCTAGTAATCTTTTTGAGATGTTGGCAGTCTTACTAACCATAATGGTTAGACAATAGGAACCAGCCAAAATATTACATGGGACTGCTTCGTATCCTCAAGTAGGCAGTCCTCTTGACCAGACATGTATCATTGTTGGCTGATTTTAATGGTGAATTTTTAGTTTAATTTTCAACTCTCTAAGAAAAAAAAGCCATATTATCAAACATGGAATTACAGCTAGATTAATTAAAGGACAAGTATGGAAACAGAAGTATTAATAGAGATTATATGAAATTATTGTGAATGAGATATGTGGAAATTAAAGATACATGAGAGTAAATTTTAACAAGAACTTGTAAATGAGATTGAGATGTGCAAGTTTAGGCCATTAACATACTGTGTTTGAGTGAGACTGTCCGAAATAGGTGTGACTTTGAGCATGTAAGGTATGGCATTGTAGGAATATGATCTGGAATGGAAGATATTAAGCAAGCAAAAAGCAATTGTATTTGTTGATAAATGAAAGAATGAAATTGTTCATTGTCAAAGTACAAGTATATGAATGACAATAATGTGAGTGAGAATGAAGCTCTGATTACAGATCTTTAATTGTTATATAAGTATGAAAGTGAGAAATTCTGGTATTAACTAATCAATATGTAAAATGAATGAAATGGTAATGAATGAGTAATCATGTCACATGTTATTATTGGCTGAGTCCAATGTAAAAGGATTAATTAGTAAATATGATGACTTAGAATGAATGATAATAGGAAATAACTGTTCCGATCTATAGTAAGAAAAGGGCTGTTTGTCTTGATACTTTTTCAGCCACAGTCATCTATCAGTATACTTGGAAGAGCTGTAAGAGAGATCATAAGATTATGAGTGACTGTTACTGATTGTATGAAGAGAGATTTAGGGAATAGGTTGTGGACATGAAAATTTTGGAAGATACAAAGATTAGATTGAATCACTCTCTGGTGATCTTAGTGATTAATCTGATAAGTAAATGGAAGAATATAAGAAAGATAAAATTGCAAGTGAAAGAGGAATATCTTCATGTGAAATGAGGCATATGAATGCAAGATATGTGAAAGGTTGGGTCTGATAAATGATAAAATAATCAATAAGAACTATGTGATGAATTTTATAAAAGATACCATACTACTATTATAAAATGTTGGTAAAGTGAGAATAGGTAGGTAGGAAAGGAGATGCATGATAAAATGATGATGTTGCATATTTGGTGGCAGAAAAGAAAACATATGTGAAGATTTAAAATAAATAAATAAATATAGACAGGACTGGATTTACCTATAGGCCAACTAGATTGCATCCTAGGGCCCCAAAACTATCACTCAGTTTCCAACTTTTATAAACTTTTAATAAGAAAAATTGGGTATTTTATTAAAGTGAATAGAAAGTAAAAATAAAATAATAATAAAATTAAATAGAAAGTAAAATTTTAAAGTTCCTTATAAGTTATAAGGAGCCTTTAAAATTAGAGGTAGCTGATTTGAATTTTTAGGGGCCCCAAAACCTTGCTTGTCCTAGGGCCCCCAAAAATGCAAATCTGGCTCTGAATATAGATGAGTATATAAGATGCAAGAATGTGTATAAGTGGTAAATAAAATAGAGGGGATGGCAAGAAGGAAAGATGAAAAACTGAAGAATGATGGGTTGTCCTAGGGCCCCCAAAAATGCAAATCTGGCTCTGAATATAGATGAGTATATAAGATGGAAGAATGTGTATAAGTGGTAAATAAAATAGAGGGGATGGCAAGAAAGAAAGATGAAAAACTGAAGAATGATGGAAAATGTTGATGATGTGAAAGATAAATTTAAGAAGAATGCTTTAGAATAAATCTAGAATGATGACAAGAATATTTCTATGAGCTTTTTATAACTATTAGAGAGAGAGATGATAATGAACAGAATGAATGTAGTAAATGTATACAAGTGTGTAAAGATCAGTAAAGAATAAGTTATGAGTATGATTGGCATTTTTGAATTGTGAAAGACATTTTTAAGTACAATTATGGTTAAAGTATTGTAGAAGTTTGTTGTGGAGTAGATGTGACATTTCTGTAAGTTATGTTGGATGAATGGTATAGTTCTGAGTGATCAATTTAAGGCTGTAATTGTCTCCATCTACAAGAAGAGGATAAGAGAACTGAATGCAAGAATTATAAGAATATAAATTTGCTAAGTATGGCTAGGAAAGTAATACTGTGATTGAGAGAATGAACAGAATGATTAAAGAGAGTGTCTCAGATTTGTAGTGTGGCTTCGAAAATGAAAAGGATGTATTCACCAAATTTTCTCAATACATATATATTAGATTTTCTTCTCTTCATATGAAAAAATATCTCTATATGAAGAAGAAGATATTTTATGCATATCTGGATTTTGAAAAGGTTTGTGAAGTGAATAGAAATAAGCTATGAAAAATGCTGATGGAGTATGATGTGAATGAATGAATGATTAAATGGAGAAAGCAATATATACTGACAGATGAGCTAGTATGGAGTGAATGAAGACACGTCAGAATAGTTTGCAATTGAGGAAGATTAAAATAAAAGTATATGATAGCCCTGTGCCTATTTAATGTGTACATGTGATATATTTGAATTGATTCATGTATGAAAGAAGCACTGTGAAAGAGTTTTCTATGAAGCAAGAGAGAATGTGCTGTTTTCTACAAGAATGATGGGAAATGTTGATGATGTGAAAGATAAATTTAAGAAGAATGCTTTAGAATAAATCTAGAATGATGACAAGAATATTTCTATGAGCTTTTTATAATTATTAGAGAGAGAGATGATAATGAACAGAATGAATGTAGTAAATGTATACAAGTGTGTAAAGATCAGTAAAGAATAAGTTATGAGTATGATTGGCATTTTTGAATTGTGAAAGACATTTTTCACAACTTCGAAGATGTGCACCAAAATTAACTGACCGACATGTGTCTGCTGAAGGACTACAGTCAATGAAAGTTAGTTGCAACTGTAATTAAATTGTAAATAGAAAGTATTTGTAAAATTATACAGATATGAAAATGAGGGGGCGTACCAATTTTTCATAAAAAACGAGGGCGCAAACACAAACTTTGGAAACCACTGCACTATATAATTTTAAATAATAATTGACTATGCTATACTGTATAATTCCAATAGTAATGCACTTATTAACGAAAAAACGGAAGAATAAAAAACAAATTGGAAATGCTTAATATCATTCTTCTGAATATTTTATTTCTCTTTCTCCCTGTGGGTTTTTTCCTGTACTTGTCCTTCCGAATATGAAACGCGATTTCTACATTGAACACAGAGGGTGGCTCCAATACCATGTAGAGAACTTGATAGAACTTCAATATGATCAGCAGCCCGCCGCGAAGTGACCCCTTTAGTCGCATTTTAGTGACACACGAAGTCAGACGATAGGTATGTAGTAATTCAAGGATTTTTGAATATTTATTTCTTTTCCTACTGAAGTAATTCACCGTATATATCTGTGGATAATCCAAAAAATTTTATAAAGAAAAAAAATTCTTCTTTTCACATATTATCGGCTTATGGACTAGTCAGTTAAAAGTTGGAAAAAATATCCGTGATACGATTCGCTAGCTAAGTCACTGCGCGTCCTTGTTGCGCATTCGCGTCAACTTTGCGATCTACCATATTTATTGCTAAAAAAGATTATTATATTGTCAAAAATACATAGATATATATATGAATGTTCATAATTAATATTTTCATATAAATGTAAATATCCAATACTATACAAATTGATCGAAAATACTGTAAATAATGCGGTCGCATTGCTTGTCTCTTCGTATCAGTTGCGCGGCGTTTGGAAGCCACAAGGTCGATTATATTTATTCTTGATAAAATATCTATTTCGTCTTGATTATACTATTAAAAATATATAGATATGTATGAATATCCATACTGAAATATATTTAAAAATATTAATTTACCGGATACTTCACAAATGACATCAGAAATTATCAAGTAAACATGGCGCCGCTCTTCTTGCATCATCAGTTAATATTAAATGGAAATGTACGTATTTATGATCAATAATTTGTGCGTTTTGATAATTCTGACCATTAAGAGAATACGAGATGATTAATTTCATTGGTTTCGGACATCATATTTGCTCTTTTGGAGATGTTTGTTTGTTGCTCAACTTTTCACTCCCTGTCTGCTGCAGCAAAATTTCTGTTGCACATTTTATATCGTTTAAATATTGTTAAATTTTGTTTGAGATTTGAAAAGGACAAATGTTTAATATTTCTTTGATATTTTCTGCCGAACAAACATTTCAATAAAATCGTATTATAGGGATATGCGCTTGAATGCGACGCAACGCGACACGATCGCTCACTGTCCAGTCTAACATTTCTTGCATCGCATCGCGATGTTTCCATGGTATGAGCCTAAATTTTTGTCTATATACCTTATTTATTCCGATTGTGAACTACAGATATATATAAACAGTATATACAATATATATAATTTTGTATGCTATCTATCCGGACAAAAAATGCTTTAATACTTTTTATAATGTTTCTAAAATATTTGATATGATGTATAACTAAATTTGAATGTGTACAGTAACATCCCGTTTAACGGTTTCGATATAATGCGGCTTTTTAGAATTATAGTTCGAAATAATAGCTATAAACTATAAATTATATAACTATAAATTCGTTATAGTTTTAAAGTGCGAAATTCTGTTGTGTTAAAGATTCATTCCAAATAAACTATACATTAGAGATTTGAAGATTCGCCGCCCGTCGACTGATGTGTAAAATACGAATCGACAATTCCGTTATGTTAAAGGTTCACTTTAAAACTATTTCGGCCACGACGCGATCAAGGTAGGCACGTTTTATCGACTCTTACCTGCAAAAATCTCGGATTCCGTGAAATGCAGAATGTTGCCTTGTTTGAATTTTAGGCGAGAAAAATTTCACTAGCTGAAGAAACCGCAGTTTTTGAGGGCATAAAAAATGAATTTGCCACGTTTTGGGAGGCGTAAAAAATGCATATACTCGATACAGAAACAGTTACAGTGCTGCATAGGAGGCAATTCATCATAACATTTAGACAGAAGAAGAACTCAGAATGTTTTAAATCATTCTTATTCAGTCAAATACTATGTAACGGACATAAAAAGTTAATTATACTGAGAAAGATACACTAAAAAAGATATCGAAAGGAAATAATTTTAAAAAGTATTAGTTTAACTATTAAAAAAGCTAAATGTTACATTAGATCTCATAAAATGTAATAAGAGTATTTTAAATCAAAGCAATTTGTCTGATATAAATTATTTAAAAAAAAAACCATAAATAACAATCAATACTATAATCTTAATAAAATGTAATAAGAGTATTTTAAATCAAAGCTGTCTGATATAAATTATTTAAAAAAAAACCATAAATAACAATCAATATTATAATCCTAGTAATCAGAAAGATAAAAGATTCAATTAACAATTTTCCTATTTGAAATAACACTATTTAACGTTATGAAGATTTTGTATTTATGAAATGAACAATATAAAAGAAAATTAGCTTTAATATTCATTCAAGAAGCCTTTGGTCAATATTAACAATTTCTAAATGAAATGTTTTTCGTCTGAAAAATTAGAAAACGAATATATAATGTACTTCTATATCAATCAAACAAAGTAAATACCTTTCTACGTGGCCACAGTAAAAAATTTATGATGGATATCAACACTGACTATAGCTATTATTCACTGCTTTCTACTACTTCTACCTACTGTAGTAGTTTGCATAATTCGTTTAGAATCTAAAACATTTGTTGATGTTAAAATAGGTTCTGCTTTGTTTCCACTGCTTTATATTGATGAACTGAATTGATATAATGGAGTTCACATTTGTTACTTTTAATTTATATTTTCTACATTTACTGAACCAACTGAAAAATTATATATTTTAATTTTTATTTAAAAATAATATTAAAGTTTCCCGAATAATTTTAACGATGCTTAGTTCAAATTATAAATAGTAACTAATGTTAGCTAAAATTCGTCAAACTAAGACCGTATCCCACGTACAAGCGACGCGACGCTATGCGACGCGATACTATAATACAAATGCAATGTTACGCTACGGGCGACAATCTGTCTCACGAAGCGCTTCTTTAGCGTCTACAGTGAAATATCGTCCCATCATTTATTTACTAAATACCAATTATAGTAATTTTTATCTCTCATATTCCATAATACAGGTTTTTTTTAATAAATTTTTTTATTAGAACTTCTGAATAGAACTCAGTAGCCATGATAATTTGCCTCTGTCGCTTTAGAAAACTTGCAGAAAACAAACTATACCTGGCGGTAGCATCGAAAGTCAGTATTAAGTCTGTGGGAGAGTATATTAATCCTATAATAATAAGATTAATAGGATCCTATAGATTTAATACTGACTTCCAATGATGTCGTCAAGTATAGTTTGTATTTCACTATACTTGACGACATCATGGGAAGGTAGTAGGACTTCATGTGTCGGTAGTACAGAAGGCGACAGCAGGCGATGCTTTGCGTCGCGGTTATGTCTATTGGTTTGTTTTATGTCGCTCGTAATATCGCATCGTAGAGCATCGCGTCGCTTGCACTTAGGACACGGCCTAACATTTTTTACATTACGTCATCGAAAACATGGACGTACTCCATTCAATCTAATATATTTCTACTGAGGAAAAACATTTTTATTTTCGAAAGCAATATTCGTTTTGCATAAATTTATCTTTTTTGTTTTAATATTTTGCTATTGTTGATATATACGATAGAGCCGTTTTATTATAATTAAAGAAAAATCTTTTTAGATATACAGGTACATATGCTTTGAGCATAAAGGCCGTGACACACTGAACGCGACACGAAGCGAAGCAAAGATGACAGAAAAATTTGCATCCTTCGCTTCGCGTTGCACTGCGCTGTGCCTGTCTACATTGCAGTCGAGTTACTTCTCATGTTTCGTGGATTTGCCGATAGAGGTCGTTGGCGAGTGTGGTTGATTTGTTATTAGAAAGAAGTGATCATATATTTTCGGTATTCTTTTAATCTCATGTGATATAGATATGGTGTTTTTTGTACTTCTAAAACAAATTCTATATCTGAATCCCAACTACACGGTTAAACTTTCATCATTTTTCCAAGTTTATAAAACATTCGTTTCTATTTGTTGATCGCTTCCTTCGCGTCTTGCCGCACCGCATTGTTCGCGCGTGCTGATTGGTCAAAGTTCAATATTTTCATTCTCCTTTCGCGCGGGTACGCGCATTAACTCGAGCAGCCGCACGGAAAAAGCTAGTCCAAGACACACTGTACGCGCGTAACCGCGCGAAGTTGCTTTCTTATGCTTCGCTTCGCGTCGCGTTCAGTGTGTCACAGCCTTAATGTAGATAGGCTGCGGTGTAGTGCAATGCAAAGCGAAGGATGCGAATTTTTAGTGTTATATTTGCTTCGCTTCGCGTTGCATTCAGAGTATCACGGCCTTAAGGAAACACCAAATTTCAGTTAGTAAAAATTTAATTATTATTAATAAATGTAATTTTAATGATTTATTACAGAAGGCCCAACAGTGGTATTACAGGTAAGCATGGTTTGAGTAAACGAAGATATTCGACACAGTCAAATGATAAAATTGAGGGAACAAAAAGAATTTGGATCAGTAGATTTTCTATTTCATATTCTTCTCCCTGCAGGATACTAAATATGAATTCCACTAGGCTATAAAAATCATTAGCAAAACCATCACATTTAAATGTAGTGTTGATGGTATTTTTAAAAAACTTTAGACCACATTGGTAATAGAATGGTCCGATACAATTTCCTGGAGGTTGCCCACCCCTACTTTAGATTATTATTTTGTTAACATTAAATTGAAATAATTTTCTGATTAATATGTATTTAAACAAATATCTAAAATATCTTGGGGAATACAAAATTACTTTGCGGGCAGGATGCAGCCCGCGAACCGCGAGTTTGAGATCACTGTAGCCTACTATGCGACATAGGACCAAGCGGGTGCTTCACTTTTTATTGCAAAGCGGTTGTTTAATACGTGTTTGTTTGTTGTATAATAAAAGATATTTCTATATATTTAATACAAGTGTTTTCATACAGGAACAAATTTTGAATATTTAATCATTTAATTTTTAAAGGAAATATAAACAAACAATAACAAGAGAAAAATGATATTGAATTTGGAGCATTGTTTATTGTATGATTATATATACAATATATTGCATGTTAATGATTATTTTTTTCAATAATTATTTTTAATATGTGATTTATAAACAAAACTCCACAACGCCGGGTATTACAGCTAGTGACGTTATAAAATAGAGAAATTGGTAATTTTGTCATATTAAGAGTTTTAAAATTTTTGTATAAAATGAAAATTAATATAGAAAAACTTTTATGTCGTCGGCGCATATTTTTCTGGTAAATAATGACTTCGGTAAGTTTTCCTCTTCCATACCAGCGAAGAAAGAAAGATAAGCCTGGTTACCATTAGGGTAGTTTGGTGATGGTGTAATTCTTTCGACATTTAATTAGAAAACCAGAATGAATTTTAGTAATAAAAAATTTAATTCAAATATTCTGCGCATCCAGAACGGTCCCTTAAATCCGATGCTACTAAACAAGCCATCCAGGTCAGTTTGTGTGTTACATCCACTTATTTGGAAACGTTGGTATTCAAATTTCCATCCTACCCCTTCTCGTGTTTCGACTTTTTTGGCTTATTTCCGAAAGAGTTTTCTTTTCCCGGTTGATAGAGAGAAGCGTCATCCAAATACTATTCCAAAAGTTCCAATAAGTATTTTAAGATGAAAATTTTTAAGTGTATATCTGAATCTTTATTCTACTTATGACACGAAATACTCTAATTCAACTACAGTATTTGGCTTACTATATTCATGTGTGGTCGCGCTTCGATAAACTGACAGACAAAACCACACGCTTAAATATTTGGTCTTCGATATACTGTAACTGATTAACGGCCGTGTGCTAATATTTCTATATAGTCGCCACTATAATAATAGCAAATTCGGAGACTGCTTTAATATTAAGATTATTTCCCTGGTTCGATACAGCGCTGTACCGATGTAATTTTCGAAAAATTAAATATATGAAATAAATATTAACAAATATAAAACTACCATATAAATTGGCTGAAGTTTATTAAAGTAAATTAACTTTTTTCTTAGCCTAAGAAAAGAGGGAAATATAATAAGTAAGACTTTTAATGTGGTAATTAACGCTGGAAAGCGTATCTGACAAAAGAATCTTTCAAATGAGTAAAATACACTCGATATCTAATAAATGTCGATAGTTACCATAATACGGAAACTTGAATATCTTCCGATTAATCGGGGAAAGTTTCTCGAAAAATACTTAAAAACAAAAAAATCGGAATTATGGAAATATGCATTTAATGTTAAAAAATAAATAAATTGCGTATATTCAAATGTTCTATTATTTATTGAAAAAGGAAGCAAGAAATTTGTTTATTGACAGAGAGATAATAGTGTAATATATGCAATTTAGTCGAGTCAAATTAGGATTTTTAGAGGAAAAAATTAGTAATAAGGTGGATTTTTGTCAGGCCTTTCTGATATATTCCTCAATAACCTACTAAAATTCCACCGATCGAACTGAAGTTTAGTCCGCCATATTGGAAAATGATGGCCAAAAATCATTTTCTCGCATTTTGTTCGAAAACTGGGTTTACAGGAATTATATCCCAGTACAAAAATGGAGAACAATTTTTTTATACGAAAGAGATTTTTATACTTTCACGATTTAATCTAGATTCAAATAAAGCGCGCACACATTCGAGGAAAACAATTTTCTAATCGTAAAAACGTTTTTCGACTTTAAGCTAAGATCAGCTTCAGTTAAAAAAAATTAAGAGTTTCTAGTTACATACGAATTCTAACAAATTAAATTTAAAACCTACTTCATCTTAATAATAATTTAATGAAACAAGATCATTTTCTATAGTATTTACAAAATACTTCGAATACTCGCAAAAGTTACATATTTTGGATCAATCATTCTATCAATATAAGCAGCCTCCTCATCCTTTTTATATACCGCTTTAAGAGGCTATCTGTAGTAGGAGGCTGTTCAGTTGTTACTGGAACAAGTGTATTTACAGATTTCTTCCATCCACAGTTCTAGGGATTTTGCTCTTCCACAATCGAACTTGATGGTAAACTCTGCAGGCATTGTTTTACAGTCTCTCTGTTGGCAGAAGTGAGAAAAGGTTCATTTTATTTCTTACTCGCTGAGATTGTGGTAACGCAATTCAGTTTTCGTTGATAGAAGCCTCGCACAAAATCACGAACCATTTGCAGTCTATTCAAAAATGATTTGATGCGAAGCATTGGGATTATTAAAAGCTGATATTGCATGAGCCAACATAAAATCTAATCATTAGATTTTATATTTAGTTTTATTCGTTGTTTTTAATTTAAACGGAAGCTATACGATAAATTTTTAACGCGGGAATCCCATAAACATACCTACGAGAATCTTTTCTCTTTTCTTCTTCATATTTTCTTTAGTTCCTTGAACAGAATGAAACTTGATAGATTTAGAAATACTGACAAGCACAAGACAACGACATTAATCTAACCACAGACATAAATAGAAGAGGAGAGTTGCGAGAGCTATAAGAGTCGAGGAACTTGATAGATTTAGAAATACTGACAAGCACAAGACAACGACATTAATCTAACCACAGATATAAATAGAAGAGGAGAGTTGCGAGAGCTATAAGAGTCGAGAGCTGACTAAACCAGAGAAAAGCTCCGAGTAACTTACTTCACTCTGAGTATTAAAATTTACTTTTTTCTCCTCCTAGTTTCTTTAAATTCTCGAATCGAGTCAAACTGAAGAGAAAGTTCAAATCGAAACTCGACTCTTCATTTGCCAAGAGAAATATTGTTTCTCGAGTCGGATTGACAGAGAAAACTGACAGAATAAAGCTATAAGATAAATCTGGGTAAATTCGTGGTAATTTCGTGATAATTAGATATTAGTTTTGGGAAAACGAAAACTGACAGAATAAAGCTATAAGATAAATCTGGGTAAATTCGTGGTAATTTCGTGATAGTTTTCCCAAAACTAATATCTAATTAAGTAGTGATTCATAGAGTTAAAAACTTTGCCTTTATGCCGCGCTAAATGTTTTTAAAACTGGCAACTCTTTAATATTAATTTTCTAGCCAGCAACAAATAGAACTTTTTAGCAGGAGACGGAAGAAATCGGATGAAGATTTCGACTGTTATACAAAGGTAATATAACTATAATTTATTATAAATATACCAGATGGAATCGAGTGTATTTTGGCAGAGTTATACAATACATCATTTTAAAGATTTTAAAAAATTGAGAGTTATGATACTTCGTTTGGATTTTTTTACAATAATATGGCTTAGGATTTCACAAACATGACTTCTGACTATAAAAATTAAGGTAATATCTGACAGTTTTTAGATAATTTATTTTCCGATTTGGCACATCACCAACTTACCACATAATTCAAATACAAAGATAACGTTAACTATGTATTCTGCCCGTAATTTTATTAAGAATTTGGAAAGTAAACTAATCTTAACATTTTTTTGCAAATTATACATTCGGTTTAAATTTTTAATTCACGCGATATAAGATTTTTAAATACATACTACATTACCACGCGGATGTCAGAGTTTCGGTAATTTACAGTTCCATTGTGCCATAGCACCATAGCAACTCTCTTACCTATCCGTGATTTTTATACTAATTGCACTGTTAGAATAATCATAAGAGAAAACAGTAGTGTTAGAGTTATAATGGGATTGAATATGAGAGAGGCGTTTTTCAGAAATGTCCTTGCTTCCATGAGATAAAAAATTATTAACACATCAACATAGTTTATATGGAAAATAGGATTAAAAAACAAGTATTAAACATATCATCCATATTTATACAAAAAAATCCGTTAATTATATTTCGGGAGCTGAGAAAAAAGACCCATCATTGTTGTAATAACTTATCAAATTCAATGCTTTTGGCAAACCGTTAATCCTATGAAGAAAGGTGTAAAAAAATAGGAATTTTTCACACTGAACCTTTTCTGTATAAAAAATTGTAATCTTCATTTTTATACTGAAGTACGTTTCCTGAAAATGCACTTTTGAGAAAAATTCAAGGTAATTTTTGCCCGTCATTTTCCAGTATGGCGGACGAAACTTCAGTCCGATCAGTAGGGACTTTTAGCATGTTGTTGAAAAAGGTGTGTACAAAAATTCAGCTTATTACTAATTTTTTCTTGTAAACGTCAAATATGATCTAATTTGATTGGATAATTTCAATTTGATTTTAATTTTGATAGCAATTATCTAAGAAACGAATCTGGGCGTTTAAAAATCTTTCAGATAATTATATTGTAGATATTATCACTTTTATATCTACGATAAAATAGTGATAATATCATTTCCGAGTTAAAGATTAACTCCGATTAATCTTCAACCGGATAATCGGAAAACTACCGTATTGCGAACCACATCATCTTATAAAAAGATCAAACAGAATTTAAAAAAAATAAGAGAGATGTATCCCGGATACTAACCAATACTAATGGTGCGAATCTGGCGAATTTTATGGAATGATTCCTTAAAATTTGATGGCCGATCCACGATGGTGTTTTCAATATCTGGTAGGTGAATAACGAACAGAAGAATGCGTGTTAAGGTATAACTAATTTATCAAAATTATCTTATACGAGAGGTGGCCAAAATGATCTTACCCTGATAACGATAAGTTCCTCTTATAGGTCTTATTAATACGCATGCTTTTTTTTGTTTTGACGAGTTACGTTTAAGGCGCGGTTTCCACTGTACGATTTCGTCCAGCAAAACGGATCCGTATAGCCGGTATCCTAGCAACGGCCCGTTTACGGACAGCAAAATCACGGAACGGATCGACTAGACCTCTATTCTACTTTATGCTGGATACGGATCCTTACGGATTGACGTCACCGATTCGATAGCCAATAAGAAACTACTTTGTTGTAAACGAGAGCTTTGAAAAACATGGCGGTAAACGACGAAATACTTATAAATTTGGTTGGCGAAAACGTTTTTCTTTACGAATCCACCACTATTCATCACTATACGATTGTATCTTCCTTCCAAAAGTGTTAAATTAAACATTATATTTATCAAAATCATAGATTTGATCGAAATAGATAAAACATCTCTTTCTCCATCATGAAATAAACTTTTTCTATCGACGTCTTTGATTGGTTTATTTTTACAACATTCGTTATTGGCTATTTCGACACGACGTTTTAAAAGTTACGGATCCGTTATACGGCCTATGTGAGCGCGTAAACGTTTCGCTGTCCGAAATCGGAAGCTACTGGACGAAATCGTATAGTGGAAACCGCGCCTAACAGGAGTTAGAAGCGTGATAGTAGAAGAAGGTGTCACGTGGCACGAAACTGAGTATCGAGCCGTGTTAGATTCCTCAATCTTCGAGGAGAAAAACTGCATAAACAATCCATAGAGAGATATCAGCTGTATATGACAAGAAATGTTCACCATACGAGATTGTGAAACAATGGAAACGGGAATTCAAATATGCTCGCACCAGCTTACAAGATGAACCAAGAGAAGGCCGTCTAGTGGGGGTAGTATCGTTTGTGTTTTGGGACAACAAAGATGTGATATTGGCAGATTACTTATAAAAAGGGTCGACAATAACAGGGATACTATAGGAACTCGCTACAAAAGTTACGGGACAGTATCGAGGAAAAAAGACACTGTTGGATGTCAAAAGTTATGTCATTGTTATCCGACAATAATATGCACACCGAGCTGCAGAAACAGTCAATATTTTGCGCAAATATGATTACGAAATCTGTCCCATCCTCCGTATTCCGACCTGACACCTTCAGACTTCTTCCTGTTTCAAATATATAAAAACAGAACAATTACGGGGAAGAAATTTCTTCCATGATCAGGAAATCATTTACTGCTGTGGAGAGTCGGTTAGCCTCCAAATCCACTGACTTTCTATCATGATGGGATTAAACAACTGTTCCACGGGTGCGTAGTGTGTAGCCCTAGGAGGGGATATGTAGAGAAGGAAGACGGAGGACCAAGTTTCAGATCTCTAACACATCCTCGTCATAATGATGGTTGGCCTCCTCTCGTAAATGATGAAAAATGATGTTTGGCTAGGGGAAATTTTTTAAAAATTAGTAGCACGTCTAACATCGATTACAGCTACGATAACACAAGTCTTTAACTTTCGTGTGTTCTTTCACTCGTATTGTACTAGCATACGCTTTACAGCGGCTATAAATGAATTATATTCGAAACAGAACAGAACATCTTCTAAGATAGAATTATTAGTGGAAGAATGGTTTAAAATTATTAGCAACTTTGATAAAAAAAAAGCTATGTTGGTTGAAGGAAGACAATACTATGCATATCCTCTATAAGGATAGATTTTAGGTAAAATTATCAGACTTCCTATAACCATCTCGTCAACAAAAGAACGAGTCTAATTTTACAAAAATTAGGTCTTTTCGTTTACTTTTCAATCGGTTTTAACCGATTTTATCCGGCTGGATGTCCGTATCACTGGCTTTAGTATGTAAAATTATCACTGGTCCGTATCATTAATTTACTAAAGCGTCGATTTATGCTAAAATACGTGGAACAGAGAGAAGAATACGTGGCCAGTAGGGTAAAAATAATAATAAGACAATGGGCAGCATTGGACCGATGGCGAGAGAGAATATAAGCGATACACACCTATCAGGTATATTCTATCGTCGGTGGTCGGGATGTTTATACGCGCATTATTGTTCCAGAGAATGACATTTAATGTTTATATTTTTGTACAGATTGGCTATCACCTTACGGCTATTTCCTCCGAAAGATAGAGTAGCCGACCGGCACCCGTTTGATTAGCGACATCTTTCTTATTCTTAAAAACATAAAAATAAATATGTAATATAAAAATATTACACCTATCAGGTATATTCTATCGTCGGTGGTCGGGATGTTTATACGCGCATTATTGTTCCAAAGAATGACATTTAATGTTTATATTTTTATACAGATTGGCTATCACCTTACGGCTATTTCCTCCGTAAGATAGAGTAGCGACCGGCACCCGTTTGATTAGCGACATCTTTCGTATTCTTAAAAACAAAAAATAAATATGTAATATAAAAATATTCAATATTCGAGACTAAAGGGGTTGGAAAGTCACGTCCCGCGTAAATAAATAAAAAAGTAAAAGAGGAAATAACGTTGACAGTGATAACGGACGGGAAATGGTAGAAATTTTCGAAGCGGATTTAAAGGTGGGAGGTAAAATGAAGACGACACACATTTAAATGACGTTGGGTCACCAAATCGAACTTTTGATGGTGTCGGGAAGTTAAAGGTGGTCCGAAATTTTCGAAGCGGATTTAAAGGTGGGAGGTAAAATGAAGACGACACACATTTAAATGATGTTGGGTCACCAAATCGAAATTTTGATGGTGTCGGGAAGTTAAAGGTGATCCGAAGATAGAATTATTAGTGGAAGAATGGTTTAAAATTATTAGCAACTTTGATAAAAAAAAAAGCTATGTTGGTTGAAGGAAGACAATACTGTGCATATCCTCTATAAGGATAGATTTTTGTCTCCTCTATAAGGATAGATTTTAGGTAAAATTATCAGGCTTTATATTTATTTTATATTAAATTTAAACCATTATATTTGATTATTTTAATCATCAAATTCAAAAAGTAAATTTAAAAAAAGTCTTAGCATAAAAGTATTTCTATATAATTTTTAATGTTTCACAAAGTCAGTTCAACACAAATTAATAGTTTACTATAGATTTCTATGAATTAAGAGATGGATCAGATGGAACAGTATTTTCTAACTTTCATACTTGCTTACTCCTTTTAAAATTTTAGTAATAGTGGTATACTCAAAAAAATGCAAATTTAGGAGAAGTTATAATAATAATTTATTTAATCATAAATAATTTTAGAGAGATTTATTTTTAAAAATTTGCATTATAATGAATTACAAATATGTAATACTGAGATAAAGATACAAAAGTAAAAAACAGTTAATAAAAATTAAGAAAATACCTTATATCCTATAAAGACTTTTCACATATCTTTGAGGTGTATGTATATCATGCTTTGGGAAACATTGAGACAGAGAATTAACTTGCAAGTGCAAGTGTTAGAATTGCATCCTAATTTTATTAAATAAATAAATTTTCCATGTAATGATAAAATTTGTACATATTTAGAATTTAGATTAAAGTAAGAATTTGATAAGAAAAAACAAAATTAACTGGTATTTATATAAAATAGATAGGAATAAAGCAACTAGTTGCCATAGCAACGTATTTGCTTTATTCTTTCTTCAAATTTGATTCAAATTTTTTTAGAACGAATTGCCTGAAGATGGCTATGAAGCCGAAAACGTTAGCAATTTTTTGTTAATAAAATGTTTATTTCAGCTGCTATCAGTGCTAGTTTATTCTCCTTTGGTGAGTATTTGAGTCTAAGCAGTATTAAAGTCTCAAAACGTAAAATAGATAATTTGCATATAGTGCATATCCATTATTCTGGAATTATTTTTAGATTTCAAATAAATTAGACTCTATTATTTATTAAGTTGAATCTCTAATAACATTTCTTGTGGATGGCAATTCTGATCACATTTTAATCATAAGCTATATTTATACAAAAAAACAAAAATAATTTTTATAGATCAATTGGAAACTGGAAATTACTAAGTTAGCATAAAGGTAGTTAAGTTGCACTAATGAATATTAAGTTATAATTAACATTCATTGGTATATTTATAATATAGAAATATTTATATTATCTTCCTAATAATTTTAACTATAGTTTAAGAAACACTGATGAAATTAAAAATTCTAATGATATAAAATAAATATTTAAAATTTAAAGGGTATCCTGCAGAATTGCAGATTTTAATAAAATATGTTTTATAATTATAGAGAGAGAATTTTTACACTTTCTTCAAAATTTTTAATTAAGGATTTTTTTTAGTTTTTCCAATCAAAAGTAAAAATTCTAATTCCATTATTCATTTCTTACATCATTTCAATTATAATTTTAACAGTATTCGTATGTTATAATCTAAATTTTATTTTTAGGGAGTATTTATTAACATTGTATATTTAAAAATGTTATATATAAAATAGTTATTCTTTGCGCTTTTATTTCATGTATATAATAAAATTTTATCATATTTTCAGGCTCAAACACCATTACTAGGTAGTGGAGATCGATATGTAAGTTTAAAATTAATATATAAAATTAAAACAAGTTATTTTTTAAAAATGATGTACCAGTAAATATTGTACTTTTTATAATATTTTGTTTAATAATAGATATATTATAAAAATTTTATTTCTCATTGATGATAATAATGTGAAATATTATCTGTTGTCATAGTTGCTATCAGTTGTGTGGAATTTGCCTTATCTCAGGTAGAGGAATAGGTAGAGCAGTATTTTTATCTTGCACACTCAGGACAAAGTTTATAACATTCAGTTTCTTTGTTATTTCAGTTATGTTTTGCTTTCCATATCATATTTGAATTGATATTTTAAAATAATAATAATTTTTAATAATAAATTAGTATGTTAAGAAGAGTATTAAGTCTATTTTTTCTTCCTAAATGGGTAAGTTATTATTTAAATAGCAATATAGTGCTCAAAATCATCTGTTTTTTTATTTTTGTGCATTTTAAAAGATTTTTATGATATTGATTTATAAAAATTTGAATATCTAATCAGTATTAATCTAAAGTTTTGAAATAAACACTTTACATTTTTACAATATTAGTGAAGCAATTATTCTTGAGCATATTATTTCATTGTAATTCAATATATAAAATAATTATGGAATACCCGGGTCCACCAGAGTGGAAAGCCGAAGCGTTTCCACGCGGCCAATCCGGCCGGCTAAGGTAGAACAATTAAAATGTAATTCGAGTATAGCGTTTCTAGGACAACTGTGGCAACGTTTTGCAAGAGAGAGAAGATTATGGGTGCTAGGGCGTCTGCTGGAAGACTTCATTCTAACATCCAAGGGCTAATAAATTGTGTTGTGTATAAAATAGTCTCTGCTGGAAGACTTCATTCCAACATCCAAGGGCTAATAAATTGTGTTGTATATAAAATAGCTTCATTCCAAACTCAAGTATGGCATTTCTAGGACAACTGTGGAGAACAATTTAAATGTAACTCGAGTATGACGTTTCTAGGACAACTGTGGTAACGTTTTGCAACACGGATTATGGGTGCTAGGGTGTCTGCTGGAAGACTTCATTCCAACATCCATGGATTATGGGTGCTAGGGTGTCTGCTGGAAGACTTCATTCCAACATCCAACGGCTAATAAATTGTAGGTTTGTATAAAATAGTGTATTTTGTAATTTAGTAATAAATTGTGTGATGTGTATAAAATAGTGTATTTTGTAATTTAGTTTGTTAGGTGTCTGCTGGAAGACTTCATTCCAACATCCAATAATAAATTGTGTAGTCTGCTGGAAGACTTCATTCCAACATCTAAGGGCTAATAAATTATGTGTGGTATAAAATAGTGTATTTTGTAATTTAGTAATAAATTGTGTGATGTGTATAAAATAGTGTATTTTGTAATTTAGTTTGTTATAAAATAGTAGCACATATATAATAAAGTAAATAATATAGTGTATCTCTCTCACCTCACCCGTTAGGGAAGTGGGATGGTACCGATAACGAATTACTCTATTTTACATAGTCTTATATGGGAAATATTGTTCGCAATTCGACATTAGTTCGGCGACGGATTAGTTTCGAATTGCGAGGCAACCCTGTATAAAGGTAAGCTTACCTTCAGTCGAATGATTTTATTTATCGAAAACTGTTTCATTTCCAGTAAATTGCACATAAGAATTAGTCATTAAACGTTTTACCGAATACAAATATTTTATATTATTCGTAATAAAATGATAAATGATATTTGAATTAAATCTAAATAAAGAGAAAATATTTCTCAAGAATCATATGTTGCTTAAATAATTTGATAATTGATCAAATTATTTAAACAACGTATCAACAAATTTTATATCAATTTAATTTTATATATGCCTTCAAAATTACTTCTCATCGTCATCTCCATGACTGTTATTAGAACTCAGATGCGGATTTAACTACGCGCGCCCTGGGCCCTGCAAAGCTCCAACTTTACACATTTTTCTAATGCAATTATAATTACGTACAAGTTTTTAATCAATAGTAAAACCTGATAGTATATTTATATTCGCTTATTTTCATTAACAACCAAAGCCCAAATATTATGACAAACAATTACCGTATACCGAATACGAATACTACACTGGCAACACTGCGAAAAGTATGTAGTAACCTACTTCACCTTTTGCTACTCAAAATATAAATAGTGCATAATATGTTTTATTTATTTAAAAATATGGTCAATATGTATTTTTATTACCTTGATTCTCTCTTTTTTTAAGGGGCCCAATATTTTCTTCTGCGCCCGGGGCCTCAACCGGTCTTAATCTGTCATTGGTAATGCCCATATACTGGATGGCTTCTTCAATGTTAGAAGAATGAAGCCGTTCGTTGGGTTAAGTCGCCATATCCTCATAAGATATTTATTATCTGGCGGCAGCCACTTATAGAGCCCATCACAGGCTGGCCCACATCCATGATGGGGTCAACCAGATGGCTGAAGGATGGGATTCAACGAGCCGAGCCCGGACCCCTCCTGAACTCCTGAAAACTGGAGGTGTGGACCGGATTTGAACGCGGATCCTCCAGGATGATAAGCCAAAGCTTTACCATACAGCCATTCGGCAGACTGAAGCCGTTCGTAACATCGGTATTTTCCCCATCAACATAGCGGACGCGAACATAATTTCGACAATATTTTGACTTTGTTTTGGTGGCCATATGTATCTCATTTATGTTAATAAGTGTGATTAAGTATAAGCGTTTAATAATTAATAAAAAGAATGTAATGTCTCAATGAAACCGAGCAATGAAAAAAGTTTGAAGTCGTACAAAGTCGAATGCAGAGCAAATTAATTCTCGGTGAAGATGCTGACCATTAGAGGGAGCTATCCATATTTCAACAGAGCTTAAATTTCAACATATTAATAATCAATCGTTAGTGTTACGCATTATCAAAACTCCAACATTAGTGGCGCGTAATTACGCATTTTTGGAAGGATTCTTGTAGAGAAGAGATGGTGATTGAAGAAAAAAGTAAATAATATAGGGAATTGTCTGATAGTGCTGAACTTTTCTTCGATCAGATTTTTCGGTGCTTTAAATACTTAATTCTACCCATCCCGGGTATTTTTTGAACATTAATTACGACTTTAATATCAGGTCATCCCAAAAATAATGTCGTTTTTAGGATTAAGTTTTGAAAGGATATAAAAGATAAATTAATTACTAATTTAATCAAGTTTATACCGTAGAATAAGGCCACTTCAGCTTAGTAATATTTATAAAGCTTTAAAAATTCATGTTTAGACAAGTTTAGACACGTTTGAACAAGTACAGTATAAAAACATTATTTTTGAGATGACCTGATATTTTTCCAATGCAGTGGTACCTCGGTTCACGAACACAATCTGTTCCTCGATCCTGTTCATGATCCGAAAAGTTCGTAATCCGAATCAATTTTTCCCATTGCAATTAATGTAAATCCAAATAATATGTTTTTTTTTATCCTAGAAAAAAAATTTAACAAATTTAACATTAAAGATATTTTTTTAAGAATATAAATTATATTTATTGATAATAGTATTTACTTTATTTTTTAAATTAAATTACATAATTTTTATTTTAAGATGCGATTTTTTTTAATCATCATTCAATATTTATTTATATTTTATTATTAAAATTGTTAATGATTAAATTTAAAGTATTTATTAATCCATAAAATTTAACTTTTATCCTCATGTTTGCAATGAGGTCCAAATTTGAAAATTATTATTTTGAAAAAGTTTTAATTGAAATAAATATATTCAAATAATTATATTCATGTATCATGTACTTATTTGAAAGGCAAAATGAATAAGTTTGTTTATGCCCATTTACACATAAATTTCCCATTTTTTTTAATTATTAAATTTCTCAAATTCTGTAATTCTTTACTTGATTTTGTATTAATATTAAGAAGAAACATTTGTGAAGAAAAATCTAAGAGCTTTCATCATAAAAGTATATACAATATATATACTTATATATATACTACTGATCAATGTAATTGCATCATCATTATTTGTTAAATTATAAAAAATAAATAGACATGAAATTATATAAATAATATAAAAAATTCTAAAGACATTTTATTTTATATTAATTGACCATTGTTGATCAAAGATAAACAATTAAAGTATTAATTATTTTTTGATATTGTGTAACTATAAACAGAACTTAGCAAATGATAAAAACAATGGACTATAAAAAGACAATAGTATTAATATTAGACTTTTTTAATGATTGGATTATAAATACATTTTTTTTCAGTTAAATAAATACTCTGAATATGATTTGGTATTGTAGAAACAGAAATTAATATAAAATTATTCTATAGAGCAGAGTGGGCAAAATTTTGGGAGAAAGGGCCATATTGCATCAATGAAATATAACTTAGGGCCACACTTTCCAGAGACTCCTATCCTTCACCATCTGACCCCCCTCCATGGGTGTAGGTGTAGCCCATGGTTCGAAGTGATCCTACTCTTTAGTAATTTATCTGATTGGAAAGGGGCATAAAACAAAATAGCAAAAAAAAAAAACTTCAAAAATCCCGCCTTCACCCTGGTTGAAAGTGATCCTACCCTTTAGTAATTTATCTGATTGGAAAGGGGCGTAAAACAAAGCAGCAAAAAAAAAACTCCGAAAATCCCGCCTTCACCTAAAACTATCCGAGTGACAAAATTCTTTTAGAAAATTATGTACCAAAATAGAAAGATCCTAAGGGGTGCATTTGTTGACTAAGATATTATAAAAGGGCGACATATTAAAATTAAGCCAATTATCTTAGTAGCAGCTTTCATTGGCCGTTATATAAATCATGAGTTTGAATAATGCCAGCAATCTGAAAAAAGTGAAACACCATTTTCAGAGAAGCTCGGCAGGGTTGAAATTCTTTTAAATTATATATTAAAATTATAATTTAATCATTTTAAATTTGAAACAATAATTAAAAACATGTTTTGTTTTGTTTCCTAAACATGACCTGTTTAGGAAATTGCACAAATATTAAATGCAAACACTGTGAAAGTACGAAAGGTATTGAGTTTATTGACTGACAAAATGATTTTATTTGATTTTGAATGTATTTTGCAATGTATTTCTTATGCAATGACGTTTATTCTGGTTAAGGGTTAATCAAATTATTTTTGTAAGAAATATGACACTGTAATGACAGCTACAGTTTACCATATGAATTATTATTACTTTTCTAGAAATTATATAAACTATGTTGCTGAGATATGGAACAGATTTGATATTTTTTTTATTCATTTTATTTATCGATAAAATTTGTGGCATTATAGCTATTGGTTGGAGGGCCGCATGCAGCCCACCCCTGCTATAAAGTGGTATAATTATTTTGACCACAACTGTGTCATTTTAAATTAAAATTATGGTTTTAATTTAAATATATAAATTTGATGAAATAGTTAAATATATTATGGTGCCATAATCTTTGAAAATCTATGTTTTGCAGATTACAATGTTACAAAAAATACAAGTACAGGTAGGCCTCGATTAGTGCGAATAATAGGTTCCACAAATTTCTTACACTATTCGAATTCATACTATTTGAAGTATTAACTATATGTAAAATATGGTAGTTAGATTCCACAATTAGCCAACCTCATGGTAATTGGTTCTTGCTTTGTGAGATTTTTGGTAATTGGTTCTTGCTTTGTGAGATTTTGGCCATTAGCCAACCTCATTGAATAACGCCACAATACTAACTGTTTAAGAAATATTTATTTTCATATTTTACATCAGTGTTCATCATCTAAATTAATAATTTACCAGGAATTTAACTGTTTAAGAAATATTTATTTTCATATTTTATATCATTGTTCATCACCTAAATTAATAACTTACCAAGAATTGTGTCTCATATCATCATCAAACCAACCGCCAAATCGAAAGTTGAGCGCCACTTTTATGTCGCTCAATTACATCCGTCTTTTGCTCTAGCATAATCACTAACCTTCTCTTTTCTTCGTTTCCTGTTTTATTATCAAAAGTGTTCTTCTTTTCATCCATTTCGATACTGTTTAAAAGAGAATATTCTGTATATACTGTATGTATACGATAACAAAACTGAATAATAGTAATGTTAAATAGCTAATTTGTTAATTGACGATAAAAGGGGACGGACCTTTGTTAGTAAGACTGGTCTATGCTTACAACATGCTAAAAGGGGACAGACATTTGTTAGTAAGACTGGTCTATGCTTACAACTTGTATTAATTGAATATTTGTTCGCACTAATTAAAACGGTATCATTTTTATAAGTCGCACTAATCGAATATCGCATTATTCGAATGTATCATTTTTATAAGTCGCACTAATTGAATATCGCATTATTCGAACTCACTGGTCTATGCTTACAACTGGCATTAATCGAATATTTGCTCGCACTAACTGAAAAACGATGCAACTCACATTAATCGAATATTTGCTCGCACTAACTGAAAAACGGTGACTCGCATTAAACGAATATTTGCTCGCACTAACTGAAAAACGGTATAAACTCTCATTAATCGAATATTTGCTCGTGCTTACAACTCACATTAATTGAATATTTGCTCACACTAACTGAAAAATGTATCATTTTATAAGTTGCACTAATCGAATATCGCATTATTCGAACTTGCACTAATCGAGGTCTACCTGTACTGTGAACAAATTAAGGATTAATAATTAACAACTATAATCCTGCTTACTTATTACTACTTAATACTTTATTTTTGAAATGCATCTTAATATACAAAAAAAAAATATATGTTGCCATAATGTGTTAAAAATGTTTTTAAAAATCAAATTTGAATAATCAAAATTTTATTTGTGCAATAATTAATATTTAAAATCATCATATTACAATGGCAGGTAATTAGAATTGTTTTAAAAAGTTAATTTATAATGTCTATAACTAATGAAATGATGTATCCACTAACTTTATCAGCTAATTAAACCATCTTTATTCAAACTTATGTCAAAAACATGATCATTCATGAACATCACTAGGTTTTAAATAGTTTCAAAGTTCATTTTTTCCAATTAAAAACTTGTTTTTTTTTTCATTTTAAAGTTATTGGAATTTTGCTTATCATTTTCATAAACAGAACAAACAAGAATCTTGTAAGATCTCAGTGGGATTCAAATATGGTGAACAAAGTGGATAATCCAAAATTGACATTGTAGTCCAAGATGGAAAAACAAGAAAATATTAAACTACATTATCAATTTTGTTTTTTAAATTTATTTCATTAATTACATCTTTCCTTTATGATCTTTGAAAAAAAGCATTATTATAAATTATGCATATTTCTCTTAAATGTAGCATATTTGAGCCTATGTTTATAAGAACATTTTCATTATTTGATGTAAGAAATTCATTATTGTATTTTGTCCCCACTATTAAAATATACATATTTATTTTTTTTATAATTTTTGTATTGATATATAGTTGCTACATGGTTTTTGGTTATCCTACTTACGCAAGTAGTCATATTATTTTTAATTATACTTTTTATTTTTAGTTTGTTCTTTACTTATTCAAAGATTTTGAAATTTATACTAGTTTGTTATAATTTTTTTATCTTGGCATTGAATAATTGATCCCACTTTCAGTCTGCAAATTTAGAATTATTGGTCAAGAAAAAATATTTTCAAATGGTAGATCCTAAAATTTCTAATTAGAGTTATTGTTAGATATATATTCACTCTTGTTGTTTTTCACAATAGGCAGATTATTTGTATTACAGGTAATTCTTGATTTACAACTGTCTTGTACTTATGGCAGTGATGCCATCAAAACATTCTGTTATTGGTCAATGCAATTGACTTGGGTTCAGTTCCCTAATCCAATGGTCTAATATATGGAAAATATCCTTTTTTGGGTCTGATTCTTGTATTTTTGTGTTTGTTAAGTTTATTATGATAAAGTGGAGTGTAATAATAAATATTAGTAGTAGGCAATCCATAAATTTTGGTATTTCCAACTTCCAATGATTTTCGGCTTTAGGTGCATGTCCATCTGAGAGAAAAACTGTTGCAATAGACTCTCGAGAGGAAAATTTGCAGATGGACACACTCCTGCGAGCTACTCTCAGGAGTATGTCCATCTCTGATGAGTCTCTTGCGACAGTTTTTCTTTCAAATGGTCATGTGGCCTTATGACAGTGGCATTCAGAATTCTTGGAACCGAATTCCATTGTAAGTCGAGGATTTAACCATTTTCCATTTATATGGAATTTATTTGCTCTATGTATTTATATGGATAGTTATGTAAATTTATAAATTTCTTAGGACAAATAAAAAATTATTATATGTAAAAGCTAAATCTTGATGAATGCAATTATTTGTAATTTTATAATGTTTACCAGCAATTTTCTATAAAATGAAATAAGAATATGTATATATTTTTTATTACCGTATTACTTTGAATTTAAGCCGCAGTAGGATTTTAAAATTGGAAAATTGGAAAAAAATTGCCACAGTAGGATTTCAAAGTTGGAAAATTGGAAAAAAATAAAAACGAATTATTATAAGTATTGAAAAATAAGAAACATTTTTATTTACTTAAATAGGTACTGATATACATAATAAGTACTTAATTTATTGAGATTGATTGGAACATGTTTGATCTCTTTTTCGAAACATGTTCTAATCAATCTATCATCAATTCTGTTGCCATCCAAGCATTTTTTTTGTAGTCGAATTATAACATCCTTAGGAAAATTTTCTTGGGTACAGGTTTTTGTTTAAAATAATAAAAAGTGGCAATTTGTTTCTATCAGCAGTTATAAACAGCATTATAGTAATTCGAGATTTTTCTTATAATTAAATTTGGCCAGATACGATGCAATTCTACACAGCTACTATCAAACCGCAACTCGATTAAACCAGAAAACTACAAATGGGGATCACCGAATAAATTCTTATTAACGGTTGTAATACTATGCTCATGCATATAGCATAAAGCAAAAAACCCGATCGTTTGGGAGTGGTAGATCGGGAAAAATAAGATGTTAAATTATTCATTTTGAATTTAAGCAGCACCCAGATTTTATGTCCTAAAAAAAAAAAGTGCGGCTTAAATTTAAAGTAATACAGTATTAGATAACTTTTACTATTTATCTTTTAAAAATGATTTTGTAACTTGAATTAATGTATCTATTTTTACCAAATGGGAGGTATTGGAAAGATAGAATGGTAAAGGGAACAAGAATTGACTAAGAACAATAAAGTTGGATAGTTAGTGGCAACTAGGGTAATTTTATGGTTGTTAGCTATATTATACATCATTGTATTATGTAGTAGTAGTAAAATAGGGAGGAGCCTACCCAGCCCAAGCACTGCAACCAACAGTGGTCTATTGTGCACATTGTATTATGTACTGTATTATATATATTGTGACTGTAATTCATTTTAATTCTAATAAACTAACAAGTTCTGCTGCTTCTAGGAATACAAGGAATCACAACCACTTTAAGCAGCGATAGATGCTCATTTGAAAGAACTGGCTGAGGAGGGCTATAGAAGGCCGAAAACATTACCAGAGATTATTATTAATATATGTACTATACTATATCTAATTACAAAATAGCGTATTTTCCTGCTTAAAGTGCTTGTGATTCCTTGTAAAATTTAAATGTAATTCTATATTAAATATAATTAAATCTATTAAATAAGAATAACTTTCATGACTATCTCCAAAATGGAAATTTAGAATACAAGTATTTCCCAGTTTATGCGAAATAAATGGGATTGAAATTTTTTATATTATTCAAATTTTACATAAATTGAAAAAGTATCAGATACAGGATTAGTTTCGAAAGCACTTCAGTGATTTGTTTGTTTTTTCCACTGTAAAATAGTGCTAGTTTTGTTTTATAATTTCTTGTTATCAAGTGGAAATTCCTTCTTAGTATTAAGTATCATATATTTTTCCTTTGAAAAAGATAATTCTATTTGCATTTTAGGAATTTGTAATTTACAGATAGGAGAATAGATTCACTAATACTATATGATAGTAATATATCAGGTACTAGAAATTTCAAATACCAAATAATGCATTTCTAGGACCAAGTGTTAATTGATACTAGAAATGTATTACTTGGTAATTCCCTACCAGATAATTAGTTAATAATATAAAGTTTATATGAATTGTTTTATATGAATTTTACAACTATAAATAAAATGTTATTTAATGTAAATAATAACTTGTTAGCAAAGATATATTATTAGTTATTAATGCAGATAGCAATTGACAAAATATATTGATATTAACATTAAAAGAACTTTCCACTTAACTGAATTATAATATTTTTACTCGCGATCCTATTCGAAAGTAATTTATCGACATACGTGTTTTTACTCGGACATACTTTGTGGGGACCCTAAATAAATATATTAATGCATACGAATTATGTGATAACCA